>APFE031611470.1:99090-183456 GCA_000404065.3 Pinus taeda
GGGGGGGGGGGGGGGGGGGGGGGCGCTGCCCCGCAACTATGAGTGGGAAATCTGTTTTAATTTTTCCCGTGCTCTCGTAAGCTTTGGAACTGTACGGGAACATTACCTTTTCAGTGGGAGCTGCCTGGGAAAGTTCCGGGAGTTTTGAAAACTGATGTTTTGGAGTTCTGGCATTCCCTGAGGTTGGGGAATACAAAGCCTATAGAGAAATAAGCTGAACTGTCCATAAAAATTAACCTATGTTGAAACCTTAACAGGAAGAAAGGCCAAAGTCATCCTTAACACCAATATCCTTAATAGAAAAACTGAAGCAATCTCTTGATAGGTTAAGTTAGCATGTGGTAACTCGATGTAAGGGCGATATCTGGGATGTCATGCTGATGAGTATTTCTTTTGCTGTTTATGTATATATATCACAGAAGATTGTGTGTGCATATTGTATGTGGCAGTCAATGCTTAAACATAGAGTTGTTTTTCCTATTAAAAGGACTGATAATGAACTTGATATTTTATACATATAAAAAAGAGGCTCAAAAGAGAAAAACACCCATGTATTTATATATAAGAGAGATTATATATTTAAACTGATTTAAATATTTAGATAAACATAGAGTTGTTTTTCCTATTAAAAGGACTGATAATGAACTTGATATTTTATACATATAAAAAAGAGGCTCAAAAGAGAAAAACACCCATGTATTTATATATAAGAGAGATTATATATTTAAACTGATTTAAATATTTAGATTGAATATTAACTTGTGACTATTATATAAATATATAATTTAAAAAATATTTTTTTTAATATTATTATATTATTATTATTATATATTATTTTAATATAAGAGAGATTATATATTTAAATTGATTTTTAATATTTAAAATATTTGATTTATATTAATTTTGATTATTATATAAATTATATAATTTAAAAAATATATTTTTTATTATTTTTATATATTATTACTCTTCCTAATTAACCGTCTTCCTAATTAACCGTCTCGTGTAAATTTTGGCGAAACTTGATTCCGGACACCCAAGTTCCAGAAACTCATGCAACATAGTTTTATTTTTTATTTTATAGTGTATATTTTAGAAGCTATGTTAGACCCGTTTTCCAGAAACTCATGCAACATAGTTTAATCATGCAATGCATAGTTTTATAGTGTATAATTTAGAAGCTATTTTGGACCCAGTTTCATAGTTTTATCTCATGCAACATAGTTTTATAGTGTATAGTTTAGAAGCTATGTTGGACCCAGCATCGTTTGGATTGCAATGGTGTTCTTACTCAGAATTTGTACCAGGGCCAAGATCTTTAATTGCTTTCATATACAAACGTTTTTATATGTATAAAAAAGAGAGGCTCAAAGAGAAAGACACCCATGTATTTATGTATAAAAAAGAGAGGCTCAAAGAGAAAGACACCCATGTATTTATATATAAGAGAGAATTATTTTTCAAATGTTAGGCTATCATTTTTCAACTGAATTAATTTATGATTTGATGGATATTTGCGATTCCAGGCCTATCCCATATTTGCTGCCACTGGTATAGCTGTTTCCATGTGTTGCTTCCAGTTGACTCGAAATTTGTTCACGAATCCAGAAGTGAGGTATCTAGACTTCCGAATTTTGGATTTTGGATTTTATGTTTTTTTTTTTTTTTTCATTTATATTCATTTGCATCTAATTTTGTTTTGTTTTTATTTATATATATATAGAGTACTCAAAGAGAACCGAGCAGCAGGAATACTTGACAACTTTGAGGAGGGAGAGAATTATGCTGAGCATAAACTCAGGAAATTTGTTCGCAATAAATCCCCAGAGATCATGCCTTCCATAAACAAGTACTTCACCGAGTCTAAGTGACTTGTGAAGTGTTCGCAACAGGTCCCCTGGGTTCATACCTCTCTGAGGCTGAGTGATTGTTATTTTTTTCGTGGTAAACATTGTTCATTAACAAACTACCATGTTTGACTCTGGATATGATTTTGGATAATCTTCAAATAAAAACACAATTTATAAACTAGTATCATTAATTGGAAACGATGCTATGTTGACGTGATGCAAAATTGTAGTCGTATTTCTTTTCCACTGAGTGAATAAGTTCATTTTTAATGTACTGATTCATTAAATGTACGGGATTGTCTAATTTTTTTATTATTTTGACTCAATTTTTTTTAATAGTGATTTAAAAATCGTATATGAATCCAAATAAATTGTAGAGCATTGAGGAAATACAGTTCAAATAGATGAGGTTGAATTTGGTACAAGAATAAGTGCGTTCATGAGTGACTAGCTTTGGTTGATAAATTCATCTCTGATTGGTTATTTGTTGGAATTGTGAACTGGTGCACCCGTCATGTTTTCAAAATGATGCCCCGGTGATAATGCACTTTATTGGCAGGGAATATAGTAATTGTACAATATTACTGCACATTAGGGTTGGTTCCAAGTTTTAGAATTTTTAATTATTAAAATGATTTTCGATTAAATTTTAATTGGCTGAGCAGAGTGATGGGAATAGGATGTTTTTAGAGGTGATTATTATAAAAACACATTTAAAAAAACATGCTATGTGTGACTTTGCATTAATGGTTCGTTCAAATTGATCTTATGCGTTCCAGCCTTCCAGATTTAACAGAGGTAGACCCCCTCCTGATACGTAACGCTCGCGGCTATGCTTTCACATATATTGTATCTATCAGCGTCTGTTCATGTTTCAATGATCAAGGTTTCTCGACAGCTAGTGAACATTTATTAACAATGCACACGAGCCATTATACACGCAATGGATATCACCCATTAATTTTTCGCTCGTTTGGTTGTAATGGGTATTATGGAGGGCAATAGTGTTACGATGTTTGTTTGTTTTCTCTCATTTTCAGATTTTGCTCGTTTCGTCGTAATGGGTAATATCCACACAGTCTATATAGTTTTTCCATCCTCGTTGTAATGGGTATTATGGAGGGCAATAATGTTACGATGTTTGTTTGTGTTTTCTCATTTTCAGATTTGGTGAGACAAAATTGATTAAGTTAGAAGTCGGGGAAATTGTAATTTTAAATTGTTAAGTCTAATAAATTTGCAAGTTGACAATTTTTTTTGAGTTTTCACTCACTGGAAATACATCAACACAGCATGAACACATTTATAGCATATGCATCATACATCCATGTGACTGCGGCGGTGGGGTCAATACATCTATAACATATAAACATTGGGCATCGGGTCAACACATCCATAACATATACCATGCCGCCATGACCCTGCGAATGTATATGCTATGGATGTGTTGCCCCGTAGGATACATATTCATATGGATGTCTTGCCCTGCAAGCTAGATGTAGGGCGGTGGTACATCTATAACATATAAACATTGGGCATTGTCCGATAATCGGGTCAACACATCCATGACATATACCACATCCATAATATATACCATGCCGCCATGACCCCGCGAATGTATATGCTAAGCTATGGATGTGCTGCCCCCACTCGCAAGATGTAGGTTACATATCATATGGATGTATTGCCCCGCAGGCAAGATGTAGGATGCATAGCCACATGTTGAATGAGTAGTTTTTTAAGTGCAAACAAGATGTAGGATGGATAGCCATATGCTGAATGAGTAGTTTTTGAGTGCAAAAAAGAATTTATTGAAATTGCAAGTTTCACGTTTGTTGTGACCACGGCCACCATGGCCGGGGGTTTTTGAGGGTGGATTCATGAAGTTACTGGGCACGGGACCATGCCCAGGGGTTTTTGAGGGTGGATTCATGAAATGCCCATGCCCCAGGGGTTTTTGAGGGTGCTGAATCCATGTATTCATGAAGTGCCCATGCCTCAGGAGTTTTTGAAGGTGCTGAATCCATGTATACAGTAAAAAAAATCAGTTTTAACAACACAAATCAAGATTTGGCCACTGTCTTCCTCTGAATTCTGGCCAGGAATCTGCCGGAAACTCCAAAAAATTGCACTTGACTACTCCCATGCTTGATGTAAGAGACATATGCTATGGATGTGTTAATGCTTGTGTTGATGTATGCCGTAGGAGCGTCATCCATCGGACTGAAAGAGTCTGCCGGATGGATAGCGCATGTGTTAATGCCGTGTTGATATAAGCCCTGGGAACATCATCCGATGGTAGCATCAGACTGAAAGAGTGTGCCGGATGGATAGCGCTCGCTGTCACGGTTCTCGTAATAAATCTAAAAAAAGTTAAGTATGAAACTATCTACGTCTCTGCTAACCAATGCCAATAAACATATCCTCCTCTTCAATGCACTTACCAAGGAGGTCTTATTCTGGTGCCCCCCTGTGCTGCTTCTCAAAAGCGCGAGATGGAATCTGATAAGCTCATTCTCGAGATTGGTAGGAGAATAATGAATACTTCAGCTTCGATCCAGTAAAAATTTTATCTTTTACTATTCCTTTGCCAACTACAGTTCCTCCGTGCATTGTTATTTGCTGTGGACGAGGCTCCTATTGTTTGCTACTCCATGCCTATTACTCAAATTACGCAAATACAAACTCCTATAACCATTGCTGCTATTGCTGAAGAAATCACATTATTCAAACCTATTACTCCGTCCTTGTCCCACTATAATTCTCTCCACGATATTACCTCCCTCATAACATTCCCTCCTTCAATCCCCTTTTTTATTACCATGCTTGTCAATAAATCCACACATTAGGGTCGTGATGGTCCTGTCCATGCTCCATCTATGAGATTTCGAGACCTGTTTCTGATAACCCACTTCATCAAAGGGGTTCTTGCAGTTTTCTTAACACTTTTCCCTGTGGGTGACTTCCATCTCGGTATCTGCAGATGGGGAAACTTTGGTATCATTCCTCTTCTCTCTATAGAGACAAACTTACTCTCATTCATTCCTGGCTTTGGCTTTGGCTTTTGGCTTTTACACTATTTTCTTCCTTCGCCTACGAGACAGAAGAGTCCGAGTAGTAATACCCAATGTTTTAAAACTCCGACTCCGACTTGGCCGAGGGTCAACTCAGATTCGGACTTTGACTCAGTATCGGCTGACTCAATTTCAATGACTCAGTGGTTGTAAGAAATACATTAAATATTTATTTTTTTATAAAAACACATAATTTTAAAGATTTTCATTCATGTTTTCAAACACACAACATTGGAATATAGATAGAAGACAATATATGATCAAAGTAGGCTCATGAATATATTCATTATATCAAAATGACACCCAGTGCATTGTCCAATACATAAACGATGATGATATAGAGATCAAAACAAAAACACATAACCAAGAAGACTATAAATGGCCTCTACAACAAAAGCATGTGACTAGTACTATTGGCTACTGTTAGAATTGCCAACATCATCTGGCTCAGTGTTACTTGGAAGCGGGAGCGAAAGCGGGGAGCAAGACCAAAAACAGGAGCAGGAGTGACATTTTCAGAAGCTCCCAGTTTGGGAGCGAATCCTGGAGGAGTTCGACAACCAATGTCACTAACATCAAGGTACATAGAGGGATTGGTGCTCTTGATTAAATACAAGTTCCATACCTTAATACATGACAAAATTCAATGGAAACATTGCAATCCCCCGATCTTCAAATCCTGAAAAACTGATAAGTCTGCTGGATTTTGAAGGAAATCCAAAATTCTACTTTCTCCATATGAAATCCAATGAGGCCGGAACCACTCTCAAACATCTTGAGTCATTTCATGGTAATGTTAAAAATTTAAATAAAAGGATGAAAATGAAGATTAAGGAAAATGTCACAAGAATTTAAAATTATCATGAAATTTGAATAGCATTTCAATACTAAGAGAGAGGAATGGACCCCAAAAATCAAAAAATCAATTAATAAAACCATTTGGAGTCCTCCACACAGAAAAAGCATAAAAAAATTAAAAAAATCGTGTTTTTGGGGTTCACTGGCCGCTTTTCTTGACCCGACCGGGTTCATACGAACTCGGCCAAGCCGGCCTATTAACTTGGCTGGCTGAACCGGTTGAACCACCGAGTTGAATTTTTTTGGCTGACTTGGACCAACTCGGCCTAGTCAGTTCCGAACCGGCCGGGTTTAAAAACACTTTGGTAATACCAAGACTTCCAATGATCCACCTAGCTGGTTGGCATCCTCATCAGCTTAAGGGGCTCTGCTAAAAATTGATTTTCATTCTTGGCTTTGGCTTTTGGCTTTTACACTATTTTCTTCCTTCGCCTACGAGACAGAAGAGTTCGAGTAGTAATACCAAGACTTCCAATGATCCACCTAGCTGGTTGGCATCCTCATCAGCTTAAGGGGCTCTGCTAAAAATTGATTTTCCGAAGACCCAATGGCAGATTGTTCATGCACAACAATCGGTGAGGCCAACAATTTCCCACTTAAAATACCGTCTCAAGAAACTCTCGGTTCCTCCCATCACCTATGAATGCCTTGAATCCTCCCAGCAAGTCCTACCAAGGGGCTCTGCTAAAAATTGATTTTCATTCTTGGCTTTGGCTTTTGGCTTTTACACTATTTTCTTCCTTCGCCTACGAGGCAGAAGAGTCCGAGTAGTAATACCCGGACTTCCAATGATCCACCTAGCTGGTTGGCATCCTCATCAGCTTAAGGGGCTCTGCTAAAAATTGATTTTCCGAAGACCCAATGGCAGATTGTTCATGCACAACAATCGGTGAAGCCAACAATTTCCCGCTTAAAATACCGTCTTAAGAAACTCTCGGTTTCTCCCATCACCTATGAATGCCTTGAATCCTCCCAGCAAGTCCTACCAAGGGGCTCTGCTAAAAATTGATTTTCATTCTTGGCTTTGGCTTTTGGCTCTTACACTATTTTCTTCCTTCGCCTACGAGACAGAAGAATCCGAGTAGTAATACCAAGACTTCCAATGATCCACCTAGCTGGTTGGCATCCTCATCAGCTTAAGGGGCTCTGCTAAAAATTGATTTTTCGAAGACCCAATGGCAGATTGTTCATGCACAACAATCGGTGAAGCCAACAATTTCCACTTAAAATACCGTCTCAAGAAACTCTCGGTTCCTCCCATCACCTATGAATGCCTTGAATCCTCCCAGCAAGTCCTACCAATATTAAATAACAATCCTTGGGTTATCATCACGGGAAGGCTTGGCATCATCAAATATCTCATACATTATGCCATTGGGCTCTGCATATTCTGGCATTGTGGGTGATGATGTTTGCGAGTATGTGACGGATTCTTTTCCTGACCATGTCTATCGACCAAAATGTTCTAGTATTATACTTGGAATCAACATCTTCATCTGTGATTGGTGAACAGGGTTTGGGGTTTTATTTTTGTTTTCCTCAGAATCATTGTGGCTGATTTGTCTAGTGATCTATGCGGGATTTCATTGTTCTAGCAAACCCTCTTTTTCCCTTTTAATTTTCTTTCCGCGGCCAGAAGATCGATGTTCTATCAACTTCCTTTGAGGAAAACCTTCACCACACTTTTTGGCTGGGAGGGCTCAGTAGTAAGCCATAATGGAAAATAAAGGCAGACCACCAGTGCTTCCATGTCTCCAGTTGGTCCCATCTGGCTTCGCTATTGTGCAACGGTGAAATGAGTGAATATTAGCATGGCTGTTGTGTGAGATTACCATTCACCATCCAAAAATGGTGTCAAATGCAATTTTGTGTCCGGAGTGTCTTGTTAGCTTCACCAACAGGAGTCAGCGCCTTCAAATAGTAGGCGGCCTTGTCCTAGTCCTATTATATTCAAGGAACTTTTCCGTTTGGATAGCAACACTCTTCACTCAGAATAATAAGATTTCGCAAACATTCAAAGTGCCCCTGAACCAATTTACGATGTCTTCGTCACTGGAGTTTGTCGAGTTGGCTGGGTGGGTTGTACAGGGTCTTGTCCGGTGAATGATGCTTCGATTCTGCAAGATTTCACAAACTTTAAATGCGTCCTTGAACCAATTTACTGTGGTTTGTGGAGCAGTTTTACGTGGGTTTGTTGCACGATGTCTGCCATTACGATTGGCAAGGCTTCACTATCCTCTGCTAAATATTCTGTTTTCTAAGCCAAATATTTTACAGCTAGTAGATGCAATTAGTATATCAAATCTTGATAGGGGCAATTGAAATGGTAACAACAATGAATATGGAACAGTACGAGGCAAACCAGAAAAGTTAGAAAATTGAAGATAAAACACAATGAAAAAAACACAAACATGAGAAATGTTTCTGATGTCATTTTGGCAGTGTATTCACTGAAATTCAGCAAGATTTTCTGGGCAAGAAGCACGTGGTAAATTCACTGGAGGTATTTCATCTAAAGAGACATCATGGATAATATTTGTCACCATATTGTTGCATATGGGAATTACACATAAGAGAACTCGCAGACTACTTATTATATGAATATTACAATAGATTGATTAATCAGCTCAGGCATTCAGATAAAAGGATAAAATAATGTATGCAAAGTAGGTAAATGGGGCATTGCATTCACAGGCGCCATATTGACATCTCTTCATATGTCAATTGGATATGGTGTTCCCTCAAAGTCAACATGATTTTTCATGCAAGGAACATATAAGAACTGTTCTTGAGCCCTTGCCTAGCAAAATACATAAAATCCCACTAGTGCTGCTGCTGCTACTCCCTGTTCAACCAAAACCACCTGTGTTGAAATAAAACAGGCAAGAAAGCACAAGCCCAGTTGCAACTGTGTTTGGACTAGTTACAGATCGCCTTTGAGAAAGCAGACTTTGATGACTGCAAACGAAGTGGAAGGGCTTCTTCAATCAATTGTTTGGATACTCTACCAAATCATGCCTGCTCTTTGAAAAGTGAGGACACACGATACAAAGGACTATTAGGCTTGTAATCCTTTGTCTGAAACAGAGCCTAAGGAATAACTCTAAATTTGAACTTCCAGGCTCCCAGTTTTGTAACCCTGATAATTAAAAATAATTTTAGCAGAAAAAATAAAAATAAAAATCATGCAAATGCGTAAAACAGCCCACGTGGTGGTTGATGTAAAGAGGTTTTCTGGAAGAAGAGGGGTGTTCTTCCGAAGTAATCAATTTGATTTCACCAATCGATTTCTAGGTAATGGTTCATTTTAATATTAGTTTATGGAATAGTTCATTTTAGTATTAGTTTTGAGCTTATAGGTTCCCAGCTTTATAAATATGGGAACCCTAATAAAATAAATCTGTGTAACAGAAAATAAAAATTCAGGCAAATGGGTAAGACAGCCCACCTGTGGTGATTGCAGTTGCAGAAAGTTTTCTGAAAGAGGGAAGCTCTTCCAGAAAACTAATCTAGATTCGTCGGTCATTTTCTGGGTAATTTCATTTTCGTACTAGTTTTGAACTTTCAGGTTTCTAGTTTTGTAAATATGGGAACCTGGTAATATAAAAATCCTTTTAAAAGAGAAAAGGAAATTCAATATAAAAATCCTTTTAAAAGAGAAGGAAATTCAAGTGAAGTGGGTAGCACAGCTCACCTGCAGGGATTGCAATTGCAGAAACTTTTTTGGAAAAAGTCCTCTTCTGAAGTAGACAATCTTGAATTCACCAATCGATTTATGGGCGGTGCCTGTGAAATGCTGACCACACTGTCTGCTGTCTCGGGCTTGGGGCTTTGCTGACAAAACTGTCATCCCTTGAATGCTTCAAGTCACCGAATAAAATTGTCATCCCTTGAATGCTTCAGATAACCATCCGAAACCCCAGTGGCATTGATTTTGGCCAAAGCTTTGACAGTTACAAGCGCATCCAATCCATCAGATTGATTAGGAGGAGGCGTCATTACTCGTGATTATTCTACAGGAATTGAGGATTTCCTTAAGATACCCTAGCTGAAGCGCCATTACACCTCTGCGTCGTTCTTCGCTTTTGCTAAGTCTTCTGTTTCCTCTTGTACGATATCTTTATTTAATTCTCCAGTATCACCTGCCAAAGGTTTGTATATCGTGACAACAAAGAAAGACTTGCAATCTTATACCACTAAAATGCAAAAGTCTATGATTGAAAATAAACATGTCATGTGCAGGTCAGGTGTGGAGAGCAGCTTCCAAATCTGAAAAAGCAACATTCCTTGCTTTGTTTAACCTCTTCAGCCTGTGATTTTCCATCTCCATGTCCACTATAACATTCCGTAGAATGCTGATGCTTACCTTCCAACCTCACTTTCAACTGTTTGTGGATGTCTTCGGTATAAGTATACAGGTCCTGCTGGCATGTGCCCATAGGCTAAAGGTCACGGCCGGTTCTGTGGACACTTGAATGGTAAGGTCTTTCTCCTGTGAGTACCCTAAGGTTTGTGTGAATGTCCTAAGGTATTGCTCCCGTGAGTGTTACAGTGTCCCTATTCTTTCTGGAAGGGCTAGATAATTATTTTTTCATTCCTCGGCACATAGGCGAAAAGGTCATGGGCCGATTCTGTGGATACGTGAATAGTAAGGTCCTTCTACTGTGAGTGTCCTAAGGTATTGTTCCCGTGAGTCTTACAGCTTGTGCCTATGGCACAGACAATTATTATTTCATTCCTTATAGGCGAAACTGAAACAGAGAAACACGCTCGGCAGGTAAGGATTTCTACAAGAATCTGCCATTAAACATTCCATGAACCTTGGGATTTTCATGGTTTGCAAACTAGCTTCCTATCTTCATACCCAGCAAATGCTAATGGTGACACATCGGTTAAGAAGCGAAAACTTTTAAGATCTATCCTTAAAAATCCTGGACAAAATGACAGTTGCAATCTGCTGGGAGAAATCATTGCAGGAAAAGCCACGTGTATGTAAACCTCCCGTCGATGAAGGATGGCAGGTGCACGTAATGCGTTTCAATGTTGCTAGGTGGACTGCAACTCGAACACGGCAAACATGTCCTCTAAGACTTCTTAACTTCTATTTACGGTTAAATATACACTTAACATTTCTTTCTGGAGTTGTTTATAATGTGATTTTTTGGAGATTTCGGTGATGGAATCTGGCGGAAGAAATGAGGTTAAATCTTGATTTTTAGCAGTTAAAATAGTTTTTTAACTGCATATTTGGATTTAGCACCCTGAAAAACCCTTGGGACCCTTTGATTGTGCAGAAACTAGCTATTAAACTTGGGATTCCAATAAATTCATGCCGGATTTTGACCAGAAAAATCTGCCAGAAAAACTTTCAAAAAGTCTCATTATAAACAACTGCTTTCTTTACCGCCAAATATACACGTGCATCCTTTCTTTACCTCCAATTACGCACATAGATCTTCATGGGCATGTTTTAAATATTGGGAAAAATATTTGGTTGTATGGCTAGCACCATTTACGTATTTCAGTCATTTTTGTTGCTTCGATGTTCTGGTAAATCTATTTCTTGTCTTTACAGATTTTTTAGACTATTATTTTGTATTGAAATTTTCCATATTTTTAACAAAATTGCCTCTAGAGGAATACATATTTACAATACATAAAAAATATATATATTTACAATACATAAAAAAAAATAATACTGGTTATTTAGATAACTTTGAAGGGCTTGACTTTTGCTGCATGTTTTAGATTTTCATTTTTTGCTTATATACATTAAAAAAATACATATTATTTTGATAACCCAGTAGGGCTTGATTTCTACTACATGTTCTAGATTCTTATCTTTGTTGTAGGACAAACTTTCTTCAGATGTAGTGAAATTAATTTTTGTCACTTGAACTTCAATTTCAAGATCCAAATTGCCAAGGTCACTTGCAGTCTGTGTCTCCACTAACGTGCAATTTTAACTTGAACAATTCATACTTTGCAAACTTCTTATCCATTCTTTGTTGCAACCGTTTACAACCTTGTTTCCTTCTCACTTTCCACAAACTTTAGTGTTTTAGTTGAGATTTTGACTATGCCCATTGAAACTCCAAACAATTTTTCAACAAACTTTTTGCGAGCTTGACCCTCAGTGGTAGCCATATTCACACTTCCCAAACTCAATCTTCGAGAGCACTGAACAAATCGTGGAACAAGAAGGAGAAACGAGGATTTACCAAAGAGCCCTTGCAAATATAACATTTATTCAATGCACCGGTTGAGACGAAATCCAAGAGGAGGCATTAATTCTAAATCCTCTGGGATCTAGAAGCCTGCAAATAGGAATGAATTTTGCCATATGAATAACATTTAGTGCAGGAGAATAGTGCATAGCATTCAAGACTGACGCCATCGAGAATTTCAGTTGGATCAACAACATGAAGTTGCACATCATTTCCCATTTAAAATGAATCCTTGAACCAGTACATCTATTCGGGTGACAATCATTGAGGAGCAGAAAAAGAGATGCAGAGTACTCCACCCCCACGTAATAAAGACCACTTACTACCTATTCCAAGTGTTGGAGACACTATAATTCAAATATTTCTTAAAACCATACCTTCGCGTTCTATGTTTCTCTGGTGGGTTGAGGAGTGACCAAAACAATTTGCCAACTTAGAAGAGAACATATGTCTTGAATCAGGGGATTGGGGGAAATCCCCCTTGGCCATGGTTTAATTCTAGAATCCCTTGCCTAAGTTATGCCCCACGATTGGCAAGTTTGTTTGCTTCATTTAAATGTTTGAGAATGTGGAAGGGAGAGATCTCAAAATTCTCTATTTGCAAGGTGATCCTATTCACAATTATAGGATTGGGGGGCCTTTATCAAATTTCGATTTGGAGATCAACCTTATGATAATCAATGAATCCCCAAGAACCTTTAATCTCCTTATACCTTTGTTTATTGCGATATCTTGACCTTTCCATAATGCCAAGAATTTAACTTGGTTATTTGTTAACGTACCTAGTCCCCAAAGCAAACCTGATTTCTGATTGTTCTTCCGGGAAGTAGATCACCCTTCTTGTTCCTACCACCCCTAGGTTTCTTTTCCAAGCTCCATTGAAAAACATCAATGTTGAAGATTGACTTCTTTTCCAGTTTTGAAATTCCTCGACGCCCAGCTTTAACGGGGAAATTTAAGAGCATTTGGGCAAGGATTGATGCTGATAACCTGATCTATTAATGCAAGGATTTCTATCTAGTTCCTCTCATATGAAGATAATTCATCTACATCTATTGCTTTGAGACCTCAAGCTGAAATTGATCTGAAAAGCAAGCACTAGGCTTTAGAGGCTGCACGATGAAAATAATGAAGCTCCTCAAAGTTGCTTTATCCTTTATAACCAAATAGTCTAGCACAAAATTTTTGTCAAGGACATCCAAAATCACTAAGCAAGAGCAGATTGGATTTTGTCAATTGGGAGATTGTTTTTCCAATATTCAAACATATTGTGCCAATTGCTTGGAATGGAGTTTACAAAATGCACTTTTTTTAAAGCCAATTGCCAAACATACAAGGAGTTGTCATCGTGATGGAATAAATGTGGAAATTCTTCCTCAGATGTGTAAAGAACACATCATGAAGGACCATGGATGCTCCTATGCCTAATGTTTTCAGTATTAAGTATTTTCCCATGAACCAACATTCAACAAAAGGAATTTACCTTAGGTGTTAGGTGGACTAATCTTTCCCGTGGACAAGATTAATCTCCTTATATCTTAAACAAAACCTAGTAACAAACAAGAAAATAATTGCTGCCTTTCCTTAGCTTATGATTGATTGAAGCAATATGCGAAGAATTACTTACCAATTTAACGAAGTCCCTGTTGAAGCCCTTTCAATGCTTTCCATAGCCAACGTCTCCTCAACGCTTTAGAGGCCTTTCCAATGTTTTCCACAACTTTTCCATGACGCTCCAAAAGAGGTATGCATAGACAAAAACATACAAAAAAATCAAAGCATCTAGCATATACAATCAAAGATAAATGAAGTCTTAACTCAACATACATCATAAGTTGAATCAATAACCAGTGATAAACCACGTGAGTGATCAATGAATCTCACAATTAATATTAGAATAGACATGATTAGGAAAGAACAATTTCTTTTTTATTGAATTCAAAGGAGAACAAGCTTACAACTTGGTTGCCTTGATGTCACATGCCTCTTCCCATGATCTCCAACCTTCACCTTGGATGACAAGACTTCTAGCCCTATTTCAGCAGCATGAGCCTACTTTCAATGGTCCTCTCCAACTCTCTTGCATGTGTTTGATTTATAGGCCAAGAGGAGGAGGTTTGAGATCCTCAAATGGTGATAGGGGATCCACAAAGAGAGGGAATTAGCTTCATGATGAGAGGGATCGGGTTTGAGTAAGCATCAACTCAAACATTTTGGTTGGGAAAGGTCTGACTAACAAAGCTTCTAGAGTTTATTTTTTACTTGCGTTGAGTCATGTGCACAGGTCATAGTGTAAGACAGGGCACATTTTTATGTTGACTTTAATGGTCAAGTCTGCATATGCGCAAAAACTGGCTAGGGAACCGCGCATACAATAAAAAATAGATTTTTAGGCCTCGTAATCCAAAAATTTCAAACTCTTTGGGATCGTCTAGGTTCTAGCCTTGCAGGGGGATGCTTTGGAACACTTTGATGGATAACGAAAGATCCAGACTAATGGTCGTTTGCCTAATGCGACAAAGTGACGTGTAACAGATTGCTCCTTAAAGTGCAAAGTCAGAAAAGATGTTTGAGGATTGAAGCGCTTTATCATGCTAAGGTTCGGATTAGAGACCATAGTTGGAGACATGAAACAATCAATCAAATATTACAATGCAATATATAATCATCATTAAGGTAGGCATTCCCATACTCAGAGCATAAATATCTCAAATAATCAGTGTGAAAATACATCTAAAGATCCATGCTAATAGATGACACAATATGGATGCAACCATCAATGGATCTATGTTTACAATCATGAATATTTAATAACTCCACACAACCTGGATGGATTAAACTAGATCCAAGGTCTTAATCTCCATCTCTCGATCTGTAGTACGAATCTAATCATGTGAGTGAATGTCTTGTAGTCGAACATAATAGAAACCACTTGATTACCGGTCAATGATGTGAACCGTTAACAAGTGCGAGAGAAATCACCAATAATGAAAATGGTTTTCAAGGTACTTCTAGTACAATCTATGAAGTGTGAAGAGATGTCCTGAAGTCGAACACTCATAGAATCATTCGATTGAAGGTCAATGATGAGAACTTGTCATTGAATGCGAGAAACCTTCCATTAAGGCATGCAAGCTCCAAGGTATTGAAGAAGGTTTCTAGGTCAAATTCCTAGATAGTGAGTTGAAGTCAATAGGAAGCGACATGTGCACAGGTCATAGTGTAAGACATCAACTCAAACATTTTGGTTGGGAAAGGTCTGACTAACAAAGCTTCTAGAGTTTATTTTTTACTTGCGTTGAGTCATGTGCACAGGTCATAGTGTAAGACAGGGCATATTTTTATGTTGACTTTAATGGTCAAGTCTGCATATGTGCAAAAACTTGCTAGGGAACCGCGCATACAATAAAAAATAGATTTTTGGGCCTCGTAATCCAAAAATTTCAAACTCTTTGGGATCGTTTAGGTTCTAGCCTTGCAGGGGGATGCTTTGGAACACTTTGATGGATAACGAAAGATCCAGACTGATGGTCGTTTGCCTAATGCGACAAAGTGACGTGTAACAGATTGCTCCTTAAAGTGCAAAGTCAGAAAAGATGTTTGAGGATCGAAGCACTTTATGATGCCGAGGTTCGGATTAGAGACCATAGTTGGAGACCTGAAACAATCAATCAAATATTACAATGCAATATATAATCATCATTAAGGTAGGCATTCCCATACTCAGAGCATAAATATCTAAAATAATCAGTGTGAAAATACATCTAAAGATCCATGCCAATAGATGACACAATATGGACGCAACCATCAATAGATCTATGTTTACAATCATGAATATTTAATAACTCCACACAACCTAGATGGATTAAACTAGATCCAAGGTCTTAAACTCCATCTCTCGATCCGTAGTACGAATCTAATCATGTGAGTGAATGTCTTGTAGTCGAACATAGTAGAAACAACTTGATTACCGGTCAATGATGTGAACCGTTAACAAGTGCGAGAGAAATCACCAATAATGAAAATGGTTTTCAAGGTACTTCTAGTACAATCTATGAAGTGTGAAGAGATGCCCTGAAGTCGAACACTCATAGAATCATTCGATTGAAGGTCAATGATGAGAACTTGTCATCGAATGCGAGAAATCTTCCATTAAGGCATGCAAGCTCCAACGTATTGAAGAAGGTTTCTAGGTCAAATTCCTAGACAGTGAGTTGAAGTCAATAGGAAGCGACATGTGCACAGGTCATAGTGTAAGACATCAACTCAAACATTTTGGTTGGGAAAGGTCTGACTAACAAAGCTTCTAGAGTTTATTTTTTACTTGCGTTGAGTCATGTGCACAGGTCATAGTGTAAGACAGGGCACATTTTTATGTTGACTTTAATGGTCAAGTCTGCATATGCGCAAAAACTGGCTAGGGAACCGCGTATACAATAAAAAATAGATTTTTGGGCCTCGTAATCCAAAAATTTCAAACTCTTTGGGATCGTTTAGGTTCTAGCCTTGCAGGGGGATGCTTTGGAACTCTTTGATGGATAACGAAAGATCCAGACTGATGGTCGTTTGCCTAATGCGACAAAGTGACGTGTAACAGATTGCTCCTTAAAGTGCAAAGTCAGAAAAGATGTTTGAGGATTGAAGCACTTTATCATGCCGAGGTTTGGATTAGAGACCATAGTTGGAGACCTGAAACAATCAATCAAATATTTCAATGCAATATATAATCATCATTAAGGTAGGCATTCCCATACTCAAAGCATAAATATCTCAAATAATCAGTGTGAAAATACATCTAAAGATCCATGCCAATAGATGACACAATATGGACGCAACCATCAATGGATCAATGTTTACAATCATGAATATTTAATAACTCCACACAACCTGGATGGATTAAACTAGATCCAAGGTCTTAAACTCCATCTCTCGATCCGTAGTACGAATCTAATCATGTGAGTGAATGTCTTGTAGTCGAACATAGTAGAAACCACTTGATTACCGGTCAATGATGTGAACCGTTAACAAGTGCGAGAGAAATCACCAATAATGAAAATGGTTTTCAAGGTACTTCTAGTACAATCTATGAAGTGTGAAGAGATTCCCTGAAGTCGAACACTCATAAAATCATTCGATTGAAGGTCAATGATGAGAACTTGTCATCGAATGCGAGAAATCTTCCATTAAGGCATGCAAGCTCCAAGGTATTGAAGAAGGTTTCTAGGTCAAATTCCTAGATAGTGAGTTGAAGTCAATAGGAAGCGACATGTCGCAGGAGGGCCTATGACATGAAACTCATGTCAAGTTTTGAAGAACAAATTTGGAGTAATCCAGGACTAACTCAGGGATGATCGACGTGATTAAAGGCTACAATTTGCAAGGTAACTCTGACTGAGGTTGGACTTCTCTTGAACATATCGACAACCCAACATTTTGACTTGCCAACATTTGACTCAAAAATAAAATCCAAAACCAACTGAAAACTTTCAATGGGGTATGGTTAGCTATGAGACATTGATTTCCCAACTTGGGTACAAAAGTAGCGGAGTGTCATGTTCAAGAGCGACATACTGCTTTTTGTAATATAAAAACAAACATTTTTTCCAGATTTCCCCCCACCATTACTAGCAAGTACCTCTTTATTTTTGTGCAAGTTCAAGGATGATAAATATGCTTGTCCTTTAAGCTCATCCTTCGGATGAGTCTATTGATATATTTTTAACGAACGCTAGGAAGGAGTAGTTTGGTCTCGTCATGATTGACGAATCTTGCACTGTTTATGTTTTATAAGTCCAGTGAAGGGATAACTCGACGTCGTTATCATCTTTAAAGAGTTTGAACAAACACGAAAATGAAACTCATACAATTTTTTCAATGTATAATTTTAACGAGCCCAAAGAAAGTGAAGCTTGGTGTTTTTCATATTTAGGGAGTCTGGAGAAAAACGTAAGTAAACTCCGAAATGTCCTTTTTTGTAGATTTAGTCTCTCAATTTCAGAAAAGGGTAAAATAATGCATGAGAGAATTCTATTGATCATGATTAGTCAATGTATAAATTTTTCGTAAATAGTCTAATTTAGTTTGTAAAAGGGGTAAATTTATACTAAATAGACAACTGTTCGTTTACCTTTACGAGTTCAAATAGTTAAATACTCAACGATCTTTTCATGTTTATGATTTGTAAACTGTCATCGATATTCCGTTGGACAGTTCGTCACAACAGATCTAATAATATTATATTGAAACTCTAAAAATTATACACTATTATAATTTTATTTTATTTTTTTATTTTTATTTTTATTTTATTTTATTTTTTTTTTTATTTATTTTATTTTTTTTTTTTTTATTTTTTTATTTTTTTATTTTATTTTATTTTTTTTTTCCACTGGAAAAATCATAATTTTTCATTAAAATTGAAAAATTACATGTTGTAGATGCCTGTCGGCATATGCTGGATTTGCTGACAAAATGGTGCTAAATAAAATGCAGTGATCCGTCAACACCGCGCAGGGTGTACGAAATCACGAATGGATCAAGTTAGGCAGATATGATTATGTACATATGGGGGAAAAAGTCACAGTTTTCGCCCCTTTTTCTTCTCAACTTTTTTCCATATTCCCTGTGGCTCTGTTGGACTTATCAGAACAAGTGCAGATTCAGCCACAGTATGTGGGATTTCTTTATCAGAGTCAGATGATTCTGATATGTGATGACGTTTGTTGCTACACGAGTCCATAGTAACTGTTGTGATTGTATGTGTTGTTTCTAATTGTTCCTGTGGTATTTTGTCTTCCGCTGTTGGTTCTTTGTTCATCTGACTGGTCTGGTTGGTATTTTTAATCTCCATCTCTTCTTCCTCCTCATCATCTGATACAGGTGGGGGAAATTGCCATCCCTTCACTTGTTTTTCTGTTTTCTTCTTCCTTCGACTGTCTTTTTTGGCTGCTGGACAAGAGTTTTGTAGGTGTCCTGTTTGTCTACATATTCGGCATCTGAAGGCAGTATTTTCGTAGTCTATTCCTTGAGTCCAGCTCCTTTGTCGATGCTTCAGCTGTATTTGGTCTGGCAAGCCTTTGCTGAGGTCTACCTCCACACATATCCGAGCATATGTGAAGATTCTTTCCTCCAATCGCTGTGTGTCCCATTTGATGAATTGTCCGATGGTATTTCCAATTCCAGCTAGTACTTGATCAGTCCATAGATGAATTGGGAGGTTGTGAAGTCGCACCCAAACTGGCATTTTGGTGACAACCATTGAATTTGCATCAAATTCAGGGAACCAAGGTGTGATGAAGAGGCCGGTAGATCCCCAGAACCAAGGTCCTTCCTGTATTACTGCATCCCTGTCAGCTTCTGTTAGGAATTTTACTATAAAAAACCCTTTGGAACAGAGGTGTATTTCACATTGCATGGTCCAGTTCTTGAAGATCCAGTGGAATAAATCCACTGGTTTGGGCCAAAAGCTGTTAAATCTGCATATTATTGCTTGCCTCTCATAAATATTACAGTAATCCTCTGTTTCTGGTGTGTCTATGTTGTATACTGGGGTATGATCCAGCTGTTCCAAAATATATGGCCTGGCTTCCATCCCTGTTTGTTTTGGTGTTATTTCTTCTTTATTTTTCCCTTGAAGGATGTCTTTGAAGGAAGTATTGTTTGGTTTTTTCCTTGCGTTTGTACCACTCCCTTCAGCTCTGTTATTATTTCTGCCATTATTAGATGCTCCCCCTCTCAATCTCAGATTAAGTATGATTGTTGATAGGGGTTCTATCTGGTATTCCCGAAGATATTTTGTATCTTGTAGAACCCTGCCTTGATATATCAGATTTTGAGATCTGGTGGGGAAACCTAGTTGTTTCATGATCCTCTCCTGCAATTGCTTAACAGTATCTGATTCTTTTACCCAGAGAAATTTCGATTTTCCCCCAGGTAGGTTAACGAATACTTGGAATCTGTTTGCCGGATATCTAACTCTGGTATTCGATGGATCCGATGCAGAGTTTTTGTTCTGCGGCTTTTGCATGTCCCCTATCATAGGATGGGTGTCCAGATCTGACAGGTGCTGAGACTGTTCTATCATACGGGATCGATCGGCCATACGGGGATCAGTTTCAAAGAGCCCAGATCTCGATCTGAGCGAACACCCCTGAATCTGGGAAAAAAAGGGTCGATATTTCTTTACAGAGCCTAGATCTGATAGTCCACGGATTGTTCTGAACGGGATGCCGCGGATAGATGGGAAAGGCTTCCATGAAGGGCTCCATAGTGGAAAGGAAGCCAGATCTATGTCAACAATAAACAGAGTAGCTTTCTGATAAACAATAAATAGAGTTTTTCCTCCATACCTTATACAGGGTTTTCGATTTTCCTTCCTGAGGCCTTCGTAATTGTTGAAGTCCGCTTCCTTGTTAAACCTGTTCTCTTTTCCAGCAATGGTCGGTAGGCAGCCAGACGAATGGCTATTCCAACTGTTTATTTTCCCCCTAATGTTGTCGGCGATCCTTACCTCCTGGGTGGTACCTGTATTCTCCAGATCTTGGCGTACAAGGGGTTCGGTTAGTTCTGAGATCTCTTGTACCGGAAATTGCAATGGCGGACGCGCAGCGATGGCCCAGGATCCTCCATGCAACAACAGGCCCTCCAGGGTATTCAAGAAACAAGTAAGGTGATAAGTTGAGTCCATCTCCGGAATCGATCTCGGATCTCTCCCAAATACCAAGGATCTTACTACTAGGAATGGAACCTCTAACAATTTCTTTGTTCTTAACCCCCTTTATTAAACTTTAAGATTTGTGAATTTAGTTGTATTAAGTGCATGCACGCGAATAAAAATTATGCAGAAAAGTAGAGAACGACAAAATAAACACATACACAAGACACAAGATATGCTCTATGAGAAACAATTTTGGGAGAAAACCCCGCTGGAAGGCGAGGTCTCTTTGCTCTCTCTCTGTTTGAAAATATGGCTACAAGTACAAAGAAGTAATATCAGTGGCTTGCGGGATGCTACAATGCACAAATCTTCTCTGTGTGCTCTACCTCCTATCTCTCCTGGGTATCTTTGCTAAGCTATGGAACAAAATTCTCTCGAAAGAATGGATGCCTCTTCCTCCTAGTGGCCCGATTATAACACAACCAGATGGCCTACTAGTGGTTAACTTTGACTACATCAACTCTTAACTAGAGTTACATAATATACTCTTCTAGAATCTTTTACATTACAAACATGTGGCTAGTCCTTTTTCCATGAATAATAGGGTATGACGCAACATCCACCCGAACTATAAGTGTGAAAACAAGAAGATCAACTTTTGAGTGACATAACTTTTGCATAGGGACTCCGATTGATGCGCTTCTTGTGCCGTTGGAAAGGTCTCTTTGTGTATAATAGCATGAAAAGGTGTATGCTAAAGCAACAAAGTGTTACCCCAAAAAACATCGTTTGATGCCTCAAAATGCTTTTGGAAGATTTCAGACCCTGTTTCGCCAAACTGGGTCCCGCCGGTAAAAATGGTCCCATGTGCTGATTCCTCCACTTTTTCCACTCCAAATGCATCGAGATGGATGACAAACAATATGATGATCTAATGTGGATTGAGAACTCCTGGTGTTTCGCTTTTCGTAAGTTTTAACGAGTCCGAAAAAGTGATAAAAATTTACTCATTATCACCGACTTTCAATTTAATTAACGAGCACGAAAATACATAAATAACTCAACATTTTCATGTACATTTTACGAGCATGAAAAAATAGCAAAAGACGCTTAGGATTTTCATGGGTTTAACGAGTCTTAAAAATAATAACCAAAATGGACTTCAAATAGGTTTAATTTTTATACAAGCTTGAAACGAAGAAAAACTATGCTTGAGAGTGGTTTCATTTTTACACAAGCTTGAAATAGAGAAAAAATTGTGCTTGAGATAAGTTTTAATGTCCCCAACATAACGACATAGGCACATGCCCCCAAGCTTAGTTTCATCCACCTGAGTAGAGTATTGGTTACTAATAGGCGGATGAAATGAAGGTTCATTTACAAGATCAAGTGAAACACTCGACTTAATTAGGGGAGGACTTGTTTCATTTTTTGACAAACTTAACACATAAAAAGATCTATGCTCATGGTACCTTGTTTCATTTTTTAACGAGCTTGACACAAGAAAATGAACTATGCTCATGAGGATCTGTTTCATTTTTTAACAACGTTGACACAGTAAAAGAAGCATCCTCATAAGGACTTGTTTTATTTTTTAATGAGGTTGACACAGTGAAAGAACCATCCTCATGGTGACTTGATTCATTTTTTAATGAGGTTGACACAGTGAAAGAACCATCCTCATAAGGACCCGTTTTATTTTTTAATAAGGTTGACATAGTAAAAGAACCATCTTCATAGGAACTTGTTTCATTTTCTAATGAGGTCGATACAGTAAAAGAACCATCCTCATAAGGACCTGCTTCATTTTTTAACAAGGTTGACGTAGTAAAAGAACTATCCTCAAAGGGATTATTTTTATTTTTTAACAAGGTTGACACATTAAAAGAACTATCCTCATAGGACTTGTTTCATGGCTTCCATTTGGAAGAAACACATGCCAAGGGACATTTCCCAACCATTTCCCGATCAGAAGGAAGAAAAATTCTTTGGAAGGAACACATGTTAAGGGAATCAATGGGGATAATAGAATTAGGTTCAAATGTCCCCATTGAAGGGTCCACCATGTCAATTATCGGATCTAATTCAAAAGAAGTCAAGCAAACAGTGAGAGGCACACTTGCATTAGTAATTGAAAACATGGCACTATTTGCCACATAATTACTCTATGGTGGGGTAGATACAACTTCCATATAAGGAACATTGAGGGATGTCACATGGTTGGTAGTTGAATCAAGACCAACGAACAAACGCTGGTCAATAGTCACAATGTTTCCATTGTGAGGGAAAGACATCACATGAAAGAGTGTCGATACGACAACTTTCATGGCATAGACATAGTCTAGCCCAAGGAGAAAATTGAAATCTAAGGGGCCTTGGACTACCATGATATCAATACACACAATTTTTCCTTCCAGAGTAATAGGTAACTTAGGAAGGATCCCTGAAGGTTCACTAATGGTTCCATTAAAAGCTAACAAATTCCGTGTAACAGGCACAAGATGAGGGGAACTCAAAGCTTGCCAAACGGTTGATAAAATACTAACAGAAGCACCTTCGTCGATGTTTGACGCACATTCTTACCATACGCTTTCACAATGATTTGGAAAGAGGGGTGGAAGAAGGAAGACACAACTCTGTCAATCTACTCCAATCAAAGGAAATAACCTCATTACTTGGAGGGGGTTCAATGGAAACAGGTGAAATGCTCCCATGTGTAGAGGAATTTGAGGTAACAAGAACCCGAATGGTATTAATTTCACTCTCGAAAGGGAGAATAGGATCGACTGAATGTGGAATCGAGTTGACCACTTGATCAACCAATGGTTTGTCAACCTGAGTGATATGTATTTCACTCTCCAATGGAAGAGTGAGATTGATTGTACTTGAAATTAGATCAGTCACTTCGTCAACTGATGGTAGGTTGGGAGAACGTTTACGGTAACTAGTTGGAAGTTGTTGTTGTGAAACAATGAGTTTTTCCATCAATTTTGAGGCTTCATCAATATGAGGGCAAAGGTGACTATGATGAATCCCTTTGCATAACCTACAAGGAAATCTAACTTTACCTTTTTTCCGAGGAACCTGATAATCACTGGCCGATGGACCAATAGTAAGTTGATAAGAATTTTTAGACCACACTTCTAACACCTTTGGAATACCAGGACAATTAATAAGAAGGTGGTCACCCTTACAAAGTTTGCAAGGGAATTTGAGCTTGTGGTTTCTTCTAGACGGTTCCTCAACATTTTCCATACTCAAAGATGTTTGGTTGAATTTTTTCTTACCTTGCTTCTTTTCCTTCTTCTTCTTCTTAACCACTTGGTTACTAGCATCAAGGCTTATACCAAGCGAAGAAGAAGAAAGGGGGGAAGACATTCTGGATGAAGAAGGTAAAGGGTTAACCAACAATTGGCATTGTTGACACAAAGAACTTGGTTGAGGTGAAAAATTGGTTAAGGTGGTACAGTTTGAGTATTTGGGACTAAAAAATTTGAAAGCAACCATATTGGTAAAATTATCGTGAATTCACCAGAGACGGCGTTTTTCCTGTCAAGAGGTCTGATCTTCGTGGGGAGAAACCCTTCAGGGTTTTGCAAGTTTTCTTCATAACCTATTTAATAAAAATGGCAGATGCATCAGACATCCCTTCTGCTATGGAATCGAATGTTAATACACCGATTGAGAAATCATCAGAGCTTCTTGCTCCAGAGACTGTGGATTCTCCTGCGGACTATGTGACGCCTACTCGATATCGGATCTTCAACTGCTAGAAAACCATTCATGAAATATTAGGCGGAGGAATGATCGCTGATTTAATCAAGTTTAAAAACCCCAGATCCGCCATTGATCAATCAGATCGGGCTCTCAATAGACAGATCGGCCATGATCTTGGAGGTGTGACACCCCGGATGGAAAATCGCCATGGCAGATTTGCTCTCGGAAGCACAAGAAGCCCTGGCACTGGGTCTAGGCACTTCATTGACTCTTTTCGGATCCAAATTTCTCAGCCTACAGGTAGAACCATCCTGCAATGGGTCAGTTCTTCAGATCTGGTGCTGGATCTCAAAGTGGATCTATAACGACGGATTGGGATCCCTTCAGGCCTTCAGAGACTTCTCTTTCAAGGTAAACATCTTGAAGACGTTCTTCCCCTCTCTTCTTACAACATTATTGGGAACAACTCTTTGGTCGTAACTCTTCGTCTGAGAGGAGCAGCGGGACAATCATCCTCTGCTCGTCCCTTCTCATATAAAGATGCAGTACACTCTAAGAACCCCAAACCCCTGGAGGCCCTTAAACCTAAGCCCTTTTTGGTTGATAAGATAGAAGAAGTTCCCTCTGTTGAACTCAACCATGAAGATCTTGCAACCCAACTTCAAGAATTTGCAGAAAGAGCCATCATTTGCAGATTTAACGGACTGTGGCCGCGATCTCAGGATCTCTATGCATGGATCCATGCAAACTGGACTCATCATTGTAAGATCAGTTTCTGTTCAAAAGGTTACTTCATTGTTATATTTGATAATAGTAAGCATTATGAAAAGGCCTTAGAAGAAGGCCCTTAGTTCATGGGAAATGCGGGGCTCTTCTTGACTCCTTGGTTCCCAGATTTTGATCCAGCAACTGCAGTCATTACCAGGACACCTGTATGGATCAGGCTTCCAAACTTACCTGCCCACCTATGGCATACTCATGTTTATAGAGCTATAGGCAACACCTTGGGCAGTTTCATTATGGGAGATCTCTAGCGGGAACCAAAGGTCTCTAATCATATGCTAGAATATGTGTGGAGTTAGATTTGAGCAAAGGACTTCCAGACCAAATCAATCTCAAGATAAATGACTTTGTCTGGTACCAGACGCTGGATTACGAAAATACTGCTTTCCATTGCCACCATTGCCACCAATCAGGGCATTTGCAGAACGCCTGCCCATCTCGCTCGGCAAAAAAGAATAAGGATAACCTCTCCAAACCCAAGTCCAAACGATGGGTTCCTTGCTCTCCACCTCCAGTCGTGGACTCTAATTCCTCTAGCGCTGAAGATGAAGGTAGCGATGCGGAAATGGATCAAGTCCCTCATTCTGTGGTCCCTTCCATCGTTGGTCCGACGCAGTCCTCCGATACAGCCACCGCTCATAAATGCGTCCATTTTACCTCCTCCTTTGATTCAGAAAAGGAGGCTCCCCTGTGGAGAACCCCAATCTTCAAGTTGTTATTGCTCATTCACCACACGACGGTTGGGTCGAAGTCAAAAAAAGGAAAGGGAAAAAGCTTCGTGTTGAGGCTTCTACCCATTCTGGGTAGAAGTTAGCGTTTTCTTGCTTCCAGCCATATATTGTAGCTTCTTGCTTGTTTCACTTCTTCTTCGGAACCAAGGTTGATAGTCCCATCATTTCCGGTTGCCTGTTTTCTGTCTCTCTTGAATGTATCTTCTTGTACCATATTTTTGATTAATAGATTTAGTCCAATTCAGTCAAAAAAATAAATAAATAAATAAATAAAGAAAAATAAATAAATAAATTTATCGTGAATTCATGAAGTGACAACGTAGCCATATAAGGAGGACCGATATTTCCAAGGCTAGGAAAAGGACTAGGATTCCCATCAAAAGGGGGGTTTATTTATTGGTAACTTTCGACATTGTTGCCATTAGATTCAACTTAGATAAATTTATCAACAATATTAACAATTCAAAATCACAATCCACACCTAAGGTCTGTAAAAAGTAAAAACAAGTAAATAACACACGCTAGCAAATCTAAGGAGTCAAACCATGCAAACAAACTTTTCACAGCGAAATCACTAGTTGGTGATGAAATCCAATGTCATAAAAATCAATGTGAAAAGTAAATTAAGATAGAGTAGGTGGAACCAGTTACACTGACAACCTGCTTAATGAACATGATTTGGTGCAAGTGACTTCACTTATGCCATCTCGAGTCATCTCGAATGAAGAATACCCTCCAAAAAGGTATAAGTGAGTCTAGACAGCTTCTGTTCCAAGTACAATAGAAACTTCCCCTCCACTGTCACCTTGGGTAATAGCCCTAAGATTATGGTCTCTAAGGTTGCCACTTAGGACGATTTAACTTAGGGGGACATTCGCAGATCAAAGGTACACGCAAGGGCAGAGTAACAAAGCTCAATCCCCTTGAAAGTTCCTCAACATGGTTAATTGGAGGTTTATTTCCAAGTGACTCCCAGGTAACTTTTGACATTGTTTTTAATGCGTGTAAGTCACTCTACCGTAACCAATGAAGTGGGGTTGATCACTCCACTGGGTCCGATATGATCTCGTGCTTAACTCCTTTGTAAGGGGAGCTTCCCAAAGCCAAACTGCAATAAATGGATTTACTCTTTATTACAAGATTCTAGTGTTTGTTTGCAACTTTGAAAAGTTAACTTACTTTCCTATTCCAAAGCCCTACAACCTGATCTAATGTAGGTGGAAAGAACCCTAAAACAATAAAAATTCTAAATTGATTTTATTAACGTTGTTTTTTAAAGTTGTTACTTACTCAATGGGTAAATGGATGTGAAACTGATGGTGTTATGACATGACCCAAAACCTTATGCAATTGAACATGATATTGTGATCTTTTCATTTCGATGAATTCTAATTAAAATAAGTAGAATGTTCTTATTTAAAATATTAACTCCAGAATGCACCACTTCTATTTTTCCAATGCAATTCAAAGGCCTAAGTGCCAAACCATGCAATGTAATCTATGCGTAATTTGCTTAAAATCTATGTAAATGTAATCTATGCACAATTTCTGTTCATGTTATGAAAATTAAAATTTTAACTATGCAAATGTAATTTATGCAAGATAATTCTTTAAAACAAACACAAGATGATTCTAAATTAGCAAAAGAACAACAAAACTATTTTCCTTCACCAATGTAAATAAAAAACCAATCAAGTGTAAGTAATGACCAAAGGAAGTCAAATTAAGAATTTCTCAACAAGAAAATTCAAAACACCCAATCAAATTGACAGAGACTCTTTGAAGGTGTAAACAAGTGTGATCAAGCATAAAAAACAAAATTTCCTAGACTTAGTGAAGGGAAAACTCAAATTTTAAAAAATTCCTGGTATGTGCACAAGCAACAGTTTAATCTAGTGCTCATATGCTCTGTTGCTAAAAACTAAGTCGCAGATATATGCTCTGTGGCTAAAGATAAATTGTGCACTTCGATATTTTTTTATAGGAAAAATAAAAATAAAACCAAACAAATCACAAAATCCAAACTCTTGATATCTTTTAGACACTCAGACAGGGCTATGAGAAAAGGTTCAAAAGTCAAAACAAGGAGATGATGAGGAATGAGACATTTTCCAGTATGGTTGCCAATTTGTTAAGCAGACTAATCCTTCTTGCAGACAAGATGGATCTACCTAGATCTCAAACAAAGCCTAGTAACAAACAAGAAAAGAATTGCTACCTTTCCTTAGCTTATCACTGATTGAAAAAAGTAATATGCAAAGAATCACTTATCGATTTAACAAAATCCCTGTTGAAGTCCTTTTAGTGCTTTCCACAACCAGCTTCTCCTCGATGCTTTAGAGACCTTTCCAATGCTTTCCACAACTTCTCCATGATGCTCCAAAAGAGATCTGCATAAACATAAACATACAAAAAGATCAAAGCATCTAGCATATACAATCAAAGGTAAATGAAGTTCTAAACTCAACATACATCATAATTTGAATAAATAACCAGTTATAAACCATGTGAGTGATCAAGGAATCTCACAAATAATATCATAATAGACATGATTAGGAAAGAACAATTGCTTTTTATTGAATTCAAAGGAGAGCAAGCTTACAACTTGGTTGCCTTGATATTAGAAGTCTCTTCCCATGATCTCCAACCTTCTCCTTGGATGACAAACCTTCTAGCCCTATTTCAACAACATAAGCCTACCTTCAGTGGTCCTCACCAAGCCTCTGGCTTGTGTTTGATTTATAGGCCAAGGGGAGGAGGTTTGAGATCCTCTTCCTAATGCATGAAATCCTCAAATGGTGGGATAGGGGATCCACAAAGAGAGGGAATTAGATCCATGATGAGAGGGATCAGACTTGAGTAAGCATCAACTCGAAGATTTTAGTTATGAAAAAATCGACTAACAAAACTTCTAGATTTTACTTTTTGTTTTTTTACTTGCGTTGAGTCATGTGCACAGTGCATAGTGTAAGACAAAGCACATTTTTGCGTTGACTTTAATGGTCAAGTCTGTGTATGCGCAAAAATTGGCTAGGGAATTGCACAAATAATCAAAAATAGGTTTTTGGGCCTTGTAACCCAAAAATTTCATTCTCTTTGTGATTGTTTAGGTTCTAGCCTTGCATGGGGATGCTTTGGAACATTTTGATAGATAGCGAAAAATCCAGGCTGATGGTCATTTGCCTAATGTGACAAAATGACGTGTAACATTAGGGAGAGCATCCATGTGCCAGATGTTTTCCCAAATTTTCATAGGGGCAGGATGCAGGAGCTTGCATAACAATAACCTGCATCCTTCCTTAACAAAGTAAAGAAGGGATTTACTTGGCTGCCATGTTCAAAGGTCCATTGAACCACAATTAGTGGGAGCGAGGGCTTTCAGGGAGTTGACCAAAGAGACCCATTGACTGCGAAGATGCATTAGCCAGCCTAGGTAGTTCCAACCTTTCCAAACACCAGACTCATCCCATGTAAATATGTCCTTTATTCTTACAATACCTTTCCCTAACAACCATTCGACTAGCTCACTAATTTCGTTTTGGCCATTTCTTAATTCGATTGGGAGATTATTATCCATCCAAAGTTCGATAACCCCATTTGCTGCTTGCCAACCCATATTTTTCAGTTATAATAGGGGTCGTGGCCTTGCAAAGCTTCCAAATCTTGTAACTGTCACTAGTCCATTGGGATTTTTTAGCTCTAAGTAGACGAGATTTGTGGAAATATTTCTTTAGAAATGCTTCCTTCCACCACTCTTTAGAATCCGAAATCAACGTCTAGACAATTTTTGCCCCCAATGATAAGTTCATGAACATTAGATCTTTGATATCCAACGCTCCACATTCTCTTGGAAGGCGGACTATGTTACAATTTAACAAATGGAATTTCTTTTCATTGTTTTTACCCGCCTGCCATAAAAACTTCACGAGCATTATTCCAATTTGTTTGAGAATGATTTTAGGAGCATGAGACCTGAACACAGGGAAATAATAAGAGTTGATAAGACCAATTCTATTAGAATAGCTTTCCCAGCTAAATTTAACCAATTTTCTCCCCAACCTTGATTTTTTCTTTTCAAATTCTTGGATTATCTCCTCACAATATTCCGTCAAGGAGATCCCCAAGGAAATTGGGAACCATAGGTTTTTGAAGGACTTCCAACCTATCTGAACTAGAAAATCCAAAGTTAGAGGCTATCTCTTGCAAAGTTGAGTTTGCACAATTTCAACCATAAAGATGACTTTTTCTTTTGTTCACCAAACCCCCTGAGAGTTCAAGGTAATCTTCTAAGATTAATTTGAACCACTTGGAAATTATTTTTGAAGCTCCACCCAAGAGAATCGTGTCATCAACAAACCGAGAATGATTGATAGCTTTGATATTCCTGACAATATTCAGATTCTCGAAAAATACCCATTTGCTCTAACTTTTTCTAAATTTTGCTTAAATTTTCTGCCACAATGATATATCACAAAGGAGACAGAGGACATCCTTGTCGAAGTCCTCTAGAAGATTTGAAGAACGTCGTGGGTCTGCCATTGATCAAAGGGGGGAAATCCACAAGGACACAATACAAACTTTAATCCAGAAAATAAATTCTCTACAAAATCCTAGCTTTTCCAGAATGAGGAAGAGGAAGGAATTTCTTACTCAGTCGAAGGCATTGGCCATATCCAACTTTATTATAAAACCTGGATCACCCCTTACTCGAGTGAATAGCCTCTTGCACTAAAATGATGTTATCCAATATGTGCCTTTGCCGTAAAAATCCCCCCTTGGTTTTAGAGATTATTCTCCCTAAGACTTTATTTAATATGCATGTTATAACCTTTGTTGAGATTTTATAAGAAGCATTGCATAATGAAATTAGGCGAAAATTATAGAAATTCACCAGGTTAGTTTCTTTTGGGATCAAGGCGAGGAAGGAGTTTGCACCCCCTCCAACTTTGCCTTTGATCTTAAACAAATTTAACATTCTTATCAAATCCTTTTTGATCACCAACCAGAAATTCCTATAGAAAGTGAGAGAAAAACCATATGGGCTAAAAGCTTTATTTGGATCCATTGACCATATCACATCAATCACCTCATCTTCATCTATCTCCTTGATAAGATGAAGATTTTTATATTATAAATTGCTAGAAGAAATGTGAACAAGAACTCCTTAGCCTTATTGAAATCCATCTCGCTTCTTGACAAATATAAGGTTTGGAGGTGAGAGAAAGCTTTTTCTTTTATTTCAGGGAAGGAAGACATTATTGCTTTACCCTTTGGAGTGATCTCTCCCACCCTATTTCTTAGTTCCCTTGCTTTTGTTTGTTTGTGGAAGAAAGCCATGTTTTGGTTGCCAACCTTTAACCAAATTCTTCTAGATTTAATTCTCCAGAATTCCTCCTCTTTCTGATTTGCTTGAAAGATCTGCTTATTTATTTCCTTTTACTTCCCCAAATTCCAAACCTCAGCTTGTTTTTCCATGTTTTCCAAATGTTGCTCTAGTTCTTTTACTAACTTGACTTTCTTCTTGTTAGGAGGAACATATATTTCCGTTGTAAGTACATAGCGCTTGCTTGATAGACTTTAACTTTGTTTCCCATACATAAGTTAGAGATCCAAGAATAGGTGTTAACCATGCCTATTTGATGGTGTCTACAACTCCCTCTTCCTTCAACCACCTGTGGTTATACTTGAATGGTATATGACCCAAATCTTCCTTCTTACTGAGCTCCAACGAAATTGGACATGATTTGATTCACTATGAGCCAAAATTGATGAAGAGGAGTCCAACCCTTGAAGAATCCATGAGCTATGGATTATGAAATGATCAAGACGACCCTCAATATGACCTCAACCACTTCTTCTATTCGATCAAGTGAATTTACCTTTGTTGGGTTTGATATCAATTAGATCCCTTTCTTAAATAAGATCCTCCATATTTTCTCTGAAAGGGTCACAAACCAAATTTCCTCCTCTTTTGTCAGAAGCAAAAAGGGTTGTGTTAAAATTACCTCCTACTATGGAACTGTTGTAGCAACTACAACCACCCTCCAAAATTTTGCCTATGCTTTGATTTTGGAGCCTTCATTCCTATCCACATGAGCTTATCTTGTATTGCTGTCAAGTATTCATGCTTCATTTAAGGCTTATATTTTTCATTTGTGCTTGTGTTTGCTTATTTCCACACTTAACTTATCTTTCTAACTCACAAGCTAACCCCTTGACTTGGTCACATAACAGTTCTAGGCTTGCCTCAAGAAACTTCTCAATCCTTGAGGGCAAGCAACTTTGATGATTGGAATTGTGCAATTCAGACTAACAATAAGCGTTGAGCGTAGAAACTACGTAGTCATGGCAGGAAGCCCAACACTGAGCCCAGAAACTGTGCAATACCTCACTGAGCTTAGAAATTGCGTAGTGCAATGAGCCAGAAAGTTCCCCAGTACCCCATAATTGCGCAATCTTTCTTGGCAGCATGCATCACAAGTTTCCCTTGAAAAGCAAAAAAAAAAAAATCTAAAAAAAAAAAACATCCCTAAAAAATAGGGATCCATTATTTGTATCCCGAAGGAGGCACATTCATTATTTTTAGAAATTTTCGCCAAGTATCACTTTTTCCTTGAGTTTACGCATCCGTGTCATAAACCTTAATTTGCCCAAATCTATTTAACTGACACCTAAAGATATCATTTGCATATTTTATCTTGGAGCTCTAGCATTCCCAAGGAGATCAAGGAACCTTTAGTGCGGTCGTCGTCACTTTTCTGGGTGAGTTTCACTTTTGTCGTCTTTTGCCATTTTGCTTGTGTGAGTGTTGTTTTACTTATTTATCTTCATAGTTTCTAGCGTTTCAACTTAGTTTATCTTGTAGAAGTGTTGTTCTAATTTGTCGTTTGCCTTTCACAAATATCGCATTAGTTTTCTTGTTTTTGCACTGATGGTCGTCATTGCCACGACTCTCCTCACATTCTTGATTTTCCTTCTGTTTGTTCAATTTCCGCACTTGATCTATATTGGCTCATTCATACTTAGTCATATCTACACCCAAGCTCACATCATTACTCACTTTTGCTCGTTTTTCACACTTCCACTGGGCGGATCTGCACTTTCCTTGGCCAGTTTTTGCCTTCCCTAGCTGGGCACTACACAATCATAAGGATCAAGTCAAGAGCTTGGCCTCTGGAACTGCGCAGTGCACAATACAAGTTGGCCCAAACTCGCATTGCACAGTTCTAGGGCTCAACCTATCACCTTGGCCAATGAGACTGCGCAATGCGCAATCTCTCCCAATCTCTGCCCTGGATGAACTGCGCATTGCATAGTCTCAAGCCTCAAGCTGAACTGTGCATTACACAGTCTCAAGCCTCAGGATGCACCCTTGACTGCCGGGACTGCGCAATGTGTAGTTCCCACATCCAGTCTCCCTTGCTTGTTGAAAAAAACTACGCAATCCCTCATATCAGTTCCCCGGTTTCCTGCTTGATCATGCTTTGAAGTCAGATTTGCAAAAGGCTAATGTTTGCTTTCCATGAGTGACTTTTTTACCATAGGTACCACACTTGTGAATCAGTTCCCTCCAGTAGTCATTGTTACCATGGCACCAAAGAGAGCTGTTTCAAAAGAGACCACTGAAAGTAGTACTGGGGAAGCAGTTGAGCAAACACCAGTAGACTTGTCAGTGTATGCAAACACTCAACTGTTTATAGAAAAATGGTTAACACTAACATGGCAACAAGTTAATGAAGCTTTTTCAGCAAAGAGCTTTGAGGCAGATCTAGAGGAGCGACAAGTTTATGTCAGTATTCGACAATCATGACTACAAAAGGTTGCATGCAGATATCCAACTTCCCATGTGCAGATGTCATCAGTTGGATTGTTTCACACATTGATGAGAAGACCATTACATTGAGTAGTGCTAATAGACAGAAGCTTGCTAAATTTGGGGCATAATATTATCAGCGTATGTATCACTTTCCCAAGTCAATGAAGCTCATGGACTCATTTTTCTATGCCACCAACTATGTGAACACAAGAGATATTGTCAGAGGTTGGGTGAAAGAGCCATCAAATTTTCAATGGACACCCACCCATTGATATAAGACAAAGTCACTCACGAAGGCCTACTAGCTCTTGGTTATCTTAGCTTGCAGGATCCATGGTCAATAGAGCATGGCGACCTTTACTGAAGGGTAGATAGTCTTATTGAACCAGGTTGTGAACAAGAGGAAGCCATTCGACTGGTCAGATTTGTAGAAATTTCACCGTAGATTAAACTGATTATGCAATGTACTAAAGCAAAATACTTAATCTACTTCTACAATCAAACTTGTGGAAGCTTAATCGATTTTGAGCAAGATCAAATAGAACACATATAACAAAGAAGAAGATTCAATCACACATGAAAACGCAGAAGAATACTCTGGGGAAAGCCTCAACTAAAAACCCCGCTATTTGTATTATCATACAAGTGGAAATATCTCAGGATTACATAAAGCTTTAGCTCACAAGCTATCCATCTCTCAGTATAATCGCTCATTGCTACTCATGGACAGAATAAATAAGACATATGCCTCCTTCAGTCCTCCAAGCCTCCTATTTCCTTGCGCAGTTTCTCCTGGGTCCTCCAGCTGCAACCTGTGTGATTCTCACCTTACACAACACTGACCTCTGGAATAACTACGCAATCCTGAAGGAGATAATTCCTTCTGCATGGATGAGTTTCCTATATAGGAAAATTCCTCCAACTGATAGTACATTGTCCTTTCCTTTAATCTCAACCGGGTCTTTGTCTTAGCTGACATGCATGAGTTATTTATGAGAGAATATTTAGTTATCTGGAGAACACTAGTTGCATGCATGCATGCATTAACTGACTGAACCCACAATTAGTTCCTCCAACTGTTTGGAATTAATTTAACTGGACTTAACTCAGTTAATTGAGCTAACTAATTACAACTCATCCTTATCTACTTAATTAAGGGATAACTTCCTCAATCAAAGGGATAATTGTTGCATGTCTTCACAAAGACTTCATGTTTGATTTTCTCCAACTAATTAACTCGAGATGAATTAATTAATTATTTTTCAAATAACTGCTAAGACCAAATTCAAATTTTAATTCTCAACTTTAATTTAGGGACTAATTAAAATTGGAATATATCATGAAATGCTATTTATAGCAATGTTATATTTAGCATTTCTATTTTATCAATCCTTGTTGCTATTTTCCACACTGGTACCTAAAATGCTATCTGTTAGCTCTGCTATACAACGATGATTTTCTAAGGTCAGAGACAGGCTTGGTCTGCTAGGTTGTGCACAGAAGGATTCCACATCGGTCACTATCTCCTTTTTACCCCTATCTCGCTTATTCTCCTTCAGCTCCATTCCCTCTGTTTTTCCTCTAAACCCTGCAAAGTAGCCCTTTTCAACTCTAGAGCCCGCCATAAAACCTCACCCACATGACCCTGTGCTTTCGTAACTCATCGTCATCCTTTGATTGCAGCCGTTGATTTCCGCACCACGATCTAACGATCCTTGCCGCATTCAACGAACCATCCGCACGTTTATTTTTTCCACCGTCCGATCATCCCTGCCGCGATCGGACGACATTCGCTCCTCCCGCACCCACAAACCAACCACGTGTTAACTCGCGATCAAAGCGGTTTTTGTCCCTCCTCGTTTGCCACGCGTTGCACGATGATTGTGATCGCGAGCCCTCATATCTTTACCGTTCACCCACCAAAAGCGGTGTGATCAATACCACTTACCGCCAAAACCATAGTACTCGCTCGTTAACCCCCCACGCATCTTCGACGCCCGATGACCGTTGGATCTGCCCTCGTTCATCTTCGACGCCCGATGATCGTTGGATCTGCCCTCTCGAGATCCAACAGCCTATGTCCACTCCGCTTCTGAATTTCCCAATACCTCCCGCCAAGCTGCATCCGCCGTCCATCTGCGCAATCCAACGGCCAATCTCGTTCCTCTATTTAGTTCATCCACCCGCCATGAAGTCCACTTTCCTTAACTGCTCTGTGCATCCAAAGGATGAGCATAACCAGTGCCCGGTACCGTTTGTAGCAGATCCTCAACCACCACATTCAAGGGATAGTATGGCTGAGAAGGAAAAGGACAAGCCTCGAGCAGTTAAATGCATTTATAAATTATGGAATTTCATCCATACGACACTCCACCTGCCCGAGAAGTACAATAGAGCACCCGAGAAGATCAAATTCGTCCACTGAAGCAAGCAGATTGCACCAAAGACTTCATTAGACAATTAAAGCGGTTGGTGGTCAATTATGACCCCTCCACGCCTAGAACAACAAAATATCTTTGTAATGAAACTCTATATATACCCAGAAACCAGATGTAATCGTGGTTGATGGTTGTTGTTTTGATGTAAGGTTCAACCTCTGGAGACTGTAATTGCTTTGATACTTGTAGCATCTCATCTTCATTTTCAGCTAATACAAGCTTCTCTTGCTGTTAATTGCTCACTTTTCACTTCTATTCTGTTCTAGGCTGTCCCTGTTATGCAGTTTTCATGAACTCTTGATATTTAGCATTAGAGGAGCTGTCATCCTACCTCTGTGTTAAAGTCTTGTATGTATGTGAATGTGTTATTTAGGTTTCTGTTTACCTAGTAACAGAGAGCTGTCATCCTGTCTGTGCATTAGGAAATAGATTTGCGGACCTCTTTACTGGTTGCAGCCAGCCATCACATGGTCTTGTGCCTCTGCTGGTGTGGTCAATATTCTCCATATTCACCCAATCCCTAAACTGTAATTTATTGGTGGTCTAAAGCCTTGTAGTTTGGGGGTGTTCACGCATGTCTGGAGTCAAGCAAAGTAGAAGTGGTTATCTGGCTTGAACAAGCATCATTCCTTCCATTCATCAATTTCCAACATCATGTTGAGTTTATAATGTTCCCGAACATCTCTGAGATACAACCTAGGAGAGTTTCTTGGGGTGATAACATTAATTGACGCCGTTGCCGGGGAGAGGAGATTGAAGCTCAGCTTCCCTGGGAAAACGACATAGTTCCAGCTTTGATGATAGACAAAGTTTGGACACATTTCTGGTTGTAATAATCTATCTGGCGACTCTACTGGAGGACCAACCTGGTGACGACTCCACGTTTCAGTTCTGGCTCAGTTTGTGAGGCATACCCGGAGAAATCCTCAGAAATCACCAGCTGACCTAGTGCCTGACCCTGAGAAGATTGTTAAGAAGAAGAAAACATCACAGAAAGGAGCATCAGGATTAGGTAAGCCTATGAAATCCTATGTATCTCTGCAGGAGAAGATTATAGCTAAGAATGTGCATTTTGAGGACCTAGACCCTGACGTTGTTAGTGAAGAAATACCCTCAGAGATTCATAAAGCTCCTTGTACTTTCAGTTCCCCTTTGGATCTCAGTCCAAAGAAAGTTTCCCATACAATCCATCATATTCCCCTGTCTCTGTCTCTGTCATCTGTTTCATTATTCCCCACCATCCAATCTGTCAGTATCCTTCCACCTGCCCCAGTCATGGCAGGCCAGCAAGCACCCAATAAGATGGAAAGAATCATAGCTGCTAGGTAGGGACCCTTGGTCTTGCCTGTTCCTTTTAATGCCATGCATGCAGGAGAGTATCAGAAATACATGCCTAAGTTCACTGGTACAGAGGGGGTAAAAGTTGAAGAACACCTTGAATCTTTTTACAGTTATGCTGATAACCTGGATATCAGTGAAGATGATGTGTGGATGAGGGTTTTTCTCCAGAGCCTTGATGGAGAGGCTAGAAAATGGTTCAAAGAATTAACCCCTAGGTCTATAGTGGATATTGAGGCCTTAGATGATGTGTTCCTAAAGCATTGGGGGGATAAGAAAGATTTGCTCTACTATCATACCGAATTTGGGAACTTGCAGAGGGAGAATGGTGAACTGTTGTCTGATTTCAATAAGAGATTCAACCGCATGTACAACAGAATACCAGCTGAAGTGAAACCTACCCCTACTTCTGCTATGCTTATTTATGCCAATGCCTTCGATTCTCGTTTCTGTTTGCTACTCAGGGAAAGAAGATGTGCTTGTTTGGCTGATATGCAAAATGCAACCCTGGAAGTAGAATCAAACATCATGGCTGCAGAAAGGCTCGAAGGTGATGTTGATAGGAGAAGACAGAGGGGTGAGCTCTCATCATCCTCAGATCTTAAGATCGATAAAATGGCCAGGATGATAGAGTCATTAGCCTTTGAAGTTTCTAAATTAAAGGCTGAGAAACATTCTGAGAAAGCAAGAGCTCCTAGTACCTTTGCTCTTTCAAATCCAAATCCATATAGAAGAGCAAAGGAGCAGTTGCCAATTTTGCAAAGAAGCAAAGATGCAAACGAAGACCAAAGGGTGAAAACCCTTTTTCAGAATATAGTCATGGAAGAAGAGCAGTTTGAAGAAGAGGAGGGGGTCCATGGTATGGAAGTTAAGGGCAGTGCCCCTTTCTTAACCCGAGCTGCCTATGAGAAGTCATTATCCAGAGGCATTACTCGTGAGTTTGTTGTCCTGACAGAACAACAAGCTTATTAGCAAAAGTGACCAACAGTAGATCCCACCATCCTCGAAGAGTCTGAGCCTAAATCCAGCCCAGCTTCCAATGACTATGCAGATTTGAAAATTGACCAACCTGCTGTTATCCCCAGCCTAGTGATCAAAAAGGGTGAAGTCAATTCCCCATCATCTTATGCTTCTCTATCTGTTCAAGAGACAATCCCTCATAGTTGCCTCCTAGGCACTGAGGCAGGCCATAACTCGATGCCCAAGGCTGATACTGATAATCTCAGTCTTGATATTCTGATGCCTGTCCAATCGGCCTCGGCACAGCTTGAAGGGGCAGTTTGCCAGATCACAGAGAAAGAGGATGCAGAGTTTTGGGACACCTCCTTGGATGTGGACTGTTCTAAGAAATATGCAGGAGCAGATGAAGTCTTTGTGCCCCCCACACAAGAATACATTGGTTCACCATTTATATTACGTGTGTAGGCCACAAATGACACAGGGAAGTACACAACAACCATTGTTACTCAGCAAGTGTGCAAAGGCTCCACTGAAGAACATCCAAGGATGAGAACATACAGAGAGGGGATAAAGTATAAACCATCTCTACCTGATAAGGTCAAATGCCCTAAACTTTTTGAGGTAGATGATCAAATAAATCCAATTTTGCAAATCTTTGATGAACCGGCTGACAGGCATGTTGACCAGGAGAAGGGGAAACAATTTTGGTGGCCTAGTAAATGGGCAGTTTTTGAAGATTTAGGTTTCAAGCCTTAATGTTGTAAATGTGTTCTTTTAGTGTAGACTTAATTAGACTCCATGCCCAATGGAATACTAGGCAAAGTTTTTAGTCTTGTTCTGATGTATAAGGCAGTGGTCTACGGTTCTTGAGAGCTCACAGGGAAGATCTCATCCCCAGAAGGAGCCAATGTTAGCTCTGCTATACAACGATGATTTTCTAAGGTCAGAGATAGGCTTGGTCTGTTGGGTTGTGCATAGAAGGATTCCACATCGGTCACTATCTCCTTTCTACCCCTATCTCGCTTATTCTCCTTCAGCTCCATTCCCTCTGTTTTTCCTCTAAACCCTGCAAAGTAGCCCTTTTCAACTCTAGAACCTGCCATAAAACCTCACCCACATGACCCCGTGCTTCCGTAACTCATCGTCATCCTTTGATTGCAGCCATTGATTGCCGCAACACGATCTAACGGCCCCTGCCGCATTCAACGAACCATCCACACATTTATTTCTTCCATCGTCCGATCATCCCCGCCGTGATCAGACGACATTCGCTCCTCCCGCACCCGCAAACCAACCGCGCGTTAACTCGCGATCAAAGTGGTTTTTGTCCCTCCCCGTCTGCCACGCGTCGCACGATGATTGTGATCGCAAGCCCTCGTACCTTTATCGCTCACCCACCAAAAGCAGTGCGATCAATACCTCTTACCGCCAAAACCATAGTCCCCGCTCGTTAACCCCCTGCGCATCTTCGATGCCTGATCACTGTTGGATTTGCCCTCCCGAGAACCAACGGCCTATGTCCACTCTGCTTCTGAATTTCCTAATACCTCCCGCCAAGCCGCATCTGCCGTCCATCTGCGCAATCCAACAGCCAATCTCATTCCTCTATTCAGTTCGTCCACCCGCCATGAAGTCCACGTTCCTTAACTACTATGTGCATCCAAAGGACGAGCATAACCAGTTCCCTGTACCATTTGTAGCAGATCCTCAACCACCACATTCAAGGGATAGTATGGCCGAGAAGGAAAAGGGCAAGCCTCAAGCAGTTAAATACAGTTATCGGTTATGGAATTTCATCCATACGACACTCCAATTTCCCGAGAAGTACAACAGAGCACCCGAGAAGATCAAATTCGTCCACTGAAGCAGGGAAATTGCACCAGAGACTTCATCAGACAGTTAAAGCAGTTGGTGGTCAATTATGACCCATCCATGCCTAGAACAACATAATATCTTTGTAATGAAACTCTATATATACCCAGAAACTAGATGTAATCGTGGTTGATGGTTGTTGTTTTGATGTAAGGTTCAACTTCTGGAGACTGTAACAGCTTTGATACTTATAGCGTCTCGTCTTCATTTTCAGCTAATACAAGCTTCTTTTGTTGTTAATTTCTCACTTTTCACTTCTATTCTATTCTAGGCTATGCCTGTTATGCAGTTTTCATGAACTCTTGATATTTAGCATTAGAGGAGTTGTCATCCTACCTCTGTGTTAAAGTCTTGTATGTATCAGTGAATGTGTTATTCAGGTTTCTGTTTACCTAGTGACAGAGAGTTGTCATCCTGTCTGTGCATTAGGAAATAGATTTGCGGACCTCTTTACTGGTTGCAGCCGACCATCACATGGTCTTGTGCATCTGTTGGTGTGGTCAGTGTTCTCCATATTCACCCAATCCCTAAACTGTGAGTAATTGGTGGTCTAAAGCCTTGTAGTCTGGGGGTGTTCACGCATGTATGGATTCAAGCAAAGTAGAAGTGGTTATCTGGCTTGAACAAGCATCATTCCTTCCATTCATCCATTTCCAACATCATGTTGAGTTTATAATGTTCCCGAGCATCTCTGAGATACAACCTAGGAGAGTTTATTGGGGTGATAACACTATCTATAACGATGCTATTTATAGCATTTCTATTTGTATCATTTCTTGTTGCTATTTTCAACACTTCCTCTCAACAAGAAAGGCATTCAACTCGAACCCAATCCTGAACCTTTGGAATGTTCTGCATGCAACACTTCTCTCAAGTGTTGTTGTTCTAGCAACTCCAGAAACAAAAATATCCAACTTGAATCAGAATGATGCCTTTGTCATCAAAGTCTCTGACTGTTATTACCTCTGTCGACTGAAAACTCTGCACCTTTGTGCCCTTCAGTGTCTAACTGCTCTAGCCTCTATCACTTTGATCTCTGACTACATCAATCACACTGATTCCTCCCACTGCATCCGTGCTGCTGTTGGTCCTTTCTCCCAGCACTGCACCTGCTCTCATCTTGTTGCATCGTGCTGCCCACTGCTACACTGCAACTCAGTTACTGAGAAGTAAGTAACTGATCTCCCAACTGACCTCTTTGTTGGGATAAAAACATCCTATGATGTTGAAGCTTCCTCTGCCACTGACAAGTTCTCCCTCTCTGACCTCTGTGCTGCTACAACAAATCCCTGCATCTCGCATTGTTGCACACCTCTTTGTGCCATCCTGCATTGGTGCAACACTCTTGTACCTCTCGCATTGCTGCAGCCTACTAGCTTTGCGCTGTCTTGGGACTCCTGCACTGTAGTTCTCTTTGTCGCTCCATCTGCATCCGTCTCTACCCACTCAGCCAGTCCTGCTACTCCTCGTCGGGGCTCCCATAGCAAGGTCTAATCAAAGAGGCTGGGTACCTCAAGGATCCTGCCACCTTGGATTCCACGAGGAGTAATGGAGGCAATAATTGAGATCGTAGATTAGTATGCCTCACCAGGTGGCACCTTCCTTAGAGTATTCGACGGAGAGATTCCACCGCATGTTTTACCAAGGTATGCCATCGACAAGCTTGTCATGAAAGAAGTGTCATATCATCTCGCCACAGGGTTGTCAACAGATTTGCATAGGAAGAAAAAAGCACGATGGCCCACTCTTACCTTACAAATTAGATTATATGAGATAAAGAAATTGAAAGTTGCAGATACTGAGGGAAAATAGTTAGTGAAGTTTGCATTCTGTACTCGAGACTTTAATTTGTATGATCCCTGTAGTTTGCAAAGACCACTGTGTGAGAATTCACTTTCAGCGGATCAGTGGGGATTTTCATTGGCCAGAGGAGGATCCATGGAGGAATTGTTACAATGCCTCCAAACTTTGTGAATTGGTCAGTTTAACATGAACTTCATGGGCTACTCTACAGAGGGAAACAAACCCAGAAGTAACAAAAACAAAAGGCAACAATCCCATGCAGGACAAGGGAAAGATAAAAATTGCCGACAGTCCAGGGGGAGAACAAAGTTGCAAGATGAAAGTGAATCATATTATTATGAAAACAACTTTAGCAACTGAAGCGAAGAGGAAGCAAAGGATATAGAGAGCAAAGTAGAGGAAGAGAGAAAAGTGGAGGTTGCGGGAAACAAAACAAAAGTTGAAGGAAGAACAAGAGCAAAGGAGGAAAGAAAAAGAAGAGATGCAGAAGCAGGAAGAAGAACCAAGAAAATTTGCAATAGCAGGAGAAGAATTGCCTATACAGGTTGAAGAGCAATAACAAAACCAACCAGCATCTAAGGAGGAAGGTGAACAGATGCAAGATCAGGAGGTTGCTCAACAGATTGAGCACTTGATTAAAGTTATAGATATGGAGATGGAACAAGAGCCACAAAATGAAGATGTTGATCTGATGCCGAGCGCACCATAGGTTACTGTGCAGTGTCCAGCACCTTCAGCAGCAGAGCTAGCCCCGAGCGAGGAAGGGGATGTTGTTCCTCTTGATGATGATCCGATAATGGATGTGTACAATATGTCGTTTTATAAATTCTAAAAGAAGATTGTGCAAGCACGAATAAAGCATTTTCCGGATGATCGCGCATCACCTGCATTCGTTAGAGAAAGGGTGATAGTGGTGAACACCAGGAAGAATCCAAATGCTTTTATTGAAGCCAACTTGGCCTTTGTAGGTGCAATAAGATCAAACATTCAGTATTTGACGACTTAGAATGGGCAATTGGCACAAAACTTACAAACTTCCAGGCTTCTAGGCATGACAACTTTGCACAACAACACAAAACATAGTCTCCACATAGGTCTACTTGGAGGAGATGAGAGTAATGATACTTGCTGAAGTATCAACACTTGGAGAAACCATGCAGAACCTCTATAAGGATTTTGCGACCATACATAAAGCAGTTGTCCGTTTACATGGCCTACAACAACAAAGCAAAGATTTTGTTAAAACTCTCAAGAACGTACAAGTTTCCATTACCTATGTGCAAGAATGGACAATGCGATACATAGGGGCACTAATTGACTTAGTGAAGAAAATGAAGCCACAGACATAGCTAGAGAGAGCGATAATTTGGATGTTGATTCAGAAAAACAAGCAGATCACCTCATTTATTGGTAGCATTCAAGCCTCATATGTACAATTATCCAGTAGTTTGGATGTCTTGGTGAAAACACACAAGATCCCATCAGTTGGCTCGCTCACCAAAGCCAAACCCAGGAACCAGGTCCAACAAGAGATCGAAGAGTACTTGGAGAAATTGAGATAAATTGCCACCAAGGAAGATTTGGAGTTGAACAGACATAACATGTAGAATTACATCGATGGTCATGTCCAAATTAGAACGATGTTGCTCATGCTTCAGAGGGAAGTTGAAACTGGTTCCAAGTCACTGTACCCAGATGCCATGGAGGCTGGAGTCTGCTTCCAGCTAGACACCATCACACAATTTGGGGATGTCATCCCACAATACCAGGCTTGACACCAATATGTGACCGAGAAGCATCAAGTGGAAGTTGTCGAGCTAGAGTTTCCCCAAACTCAAGCATCATAGTATTTCATCTTGTTAGGTTGTCAAGTTGTCTCTACCTTATTTTTTTGTATATGGGTATGAGTGTAATATTATTTGTAATTATTTTGTAAACTGAAATTCCAAGTCTCAGTATTGGAATGTGAAGAGTCATGATGTAATGTAATAAGTCATTTAAAAGAAGTTGAAAGGTCATCAGGGTAGTCCAAAGGTCACAAAGGGGAGTTGAAGGGTCATCCACCTCCTTGTTATAAATATAACGTCATAACTCATGTAAAGCGCTTTTGGCTAGGTTTAGGCTTAGGCTTAGAAGGAGCTTGAGAGTATTATGAAGAGCCTTGGCTTCTTCGTAGCGTAGAGCGAGTATATTTCTTTGGAGGAGCAGGTGTTCTTGTCTTTAATGTTCCACTATTGGGGCTAGTGGTCCGTCAATGGTGTATGTATAAATGAAACTTTCACTTATAATAAAACCTAGAGCCGACACACTTTCATGCATATGTTGTGAATATAGTAGGACTATTCTTGTTGTATTTTCAATGTATGTTATTTAACTTACGATTATGCTTATGAACTATTTCATTTGCATTTGTATGAATCTTGTTGAATGTGTGTTGTTGTATTAATTCATCACTTTAACTTGTGGGCTATTCTGTATGTTAGCTCGTGATGTTATTATGCTTGTGTGTTCCTTTCAAGCTGTGTACTATTACAGACTTCCAAGGGGCACACTTCGTTTTCCCTTCGTGTATTGGAACCTTCATGCATCACACTTGACTTTCCACAGGGTCACACACTTTCTCTCACCAAAGTTACCGTACTTCACTTTGCACGTTTTCGTAGTCAAGGCATAACATTACCACCCACTGCTGAGACTCCTAATCCAAATGGTTTGAGGTCTAGTTGGGACTTCATATCGATGAGATCCCTTGAATGTTGGCGGGTCCAACGCCGTCAACATTTCTAGCGCTAGAAGGAGGGCCAGATGACAAGTTGATCCCTTGAAGTCTGTTTTGAATTTCTACACTCATTTTATGACTTCTACCCAAATCATAACCCCAACATGTTTGTCTAGACAAACAAATCTGAAAGTGCCAGCGAGAATTATTGTGACTTGTCGAATTTGAAATTCAATGGAAAGGGCGAAACAACCTTATTTGAGCACACCTCCCACTTTCTTGATTTCAGCACAAAATACAACATCCACTGTGAGGATGTTAGTTGTAGGTTATTCATTCCCATGTTAGAAGGGTGCGTATGGGATGGTGTAACATATTGCCTAATGACTCCATACACTCTTTCGAACACCTTGCCACAAAGTTGTTATGTGCCTTCAATATGTATGATCGTAAAACTCTGTGTAAGACAATTTTGAATTTGTGAAAAGCACCTGATGAATTTGTGATCTGTAATTGAAAACTGAAGGTGATATACAAATTTCAAGTGAAATTTTATGTGTTTTGGGTAATGGATCAAGTTACTAAACACATTAACAAGTGACTTTAAACAAGTTTAACAACCAAATAGAGACAAATAACTATATTTGAAACACAAAACACAAAACATGCTAAAGGAGTTTACCCCTCTCCTGGGCTACACCTCCTGGTCCAACTTCTAATGTAGGGCCTCTTTAATTAAGTGCTCAAAAGTTTGTTTACATGACTTTACAATGCTCACACAACAAAACTAATGTCTCCAATGGATCCAACACTTAAAAAAAACCCCATCTAGGTTCTTTCTGCACCTCATTTGGCCCAAAATTGAGAAATTTATGCCTATTACAAGTTTTTCCCTAATTTTATGGCTAGTAATCCTACAATTTGGCCCAAATTTGGCTTGAGTACCCCAAACCCGGAACTAGCGTGCAAATCTGGCCTAATGGCCAAAATTTTAGGACAATTAAACTATCGTCTAACTCCCAATTCAGAAAAATTAGGGTCACATGGGGGCTACATGCCCAGGGGCCAAGGCTTGCCTGCCCCCGCTGGTCGGGCCACCAACACATAGCACTCGGTAATGTCGTTCTCATAAAACCCGGGCTTGGTGCCTAAAATTCTCCATTTTAACTTTGTGCGCCCAAATTTTCAAACTAGCCCCTGCTTGTCATTACATGAGCCGCATGTGGCCTGGGGTTGGTCCCCCTCTACTCTCTGCTCGCCGTCATGCAATGGTAATATGACCCGGGGCTGGAACTTCGGGCTGGCCCCCTTTAATTCCTCCGCGCTCCTAGTTACATTGAGGGTCATGTGACCCGGGGGCTGGCCGCTATACCATTTTCTACTATCGGTTTTGTGCAATAGGTTTGATGTTGTCTTATGGTATTGTGGTTGTGACCATGGGGTTGGGGCTAAGACCTAGCCCTTGGTCCCGCCTCTTTGTTCTTGTGGGTGCAGTGACTAGGGCTGGGGCTTAGCCTCGGCCCAACCCCAAATGCACATTGCAATAAAGTTTGAATAGTGTATGTAGACCATAGGTGATCAGAATCTGGATTAGGGGCAAAATTTGCTCAAAAATCAAAGTGCTTGGAATTGCTCAAAACCTGAACGATCGAGTCCATCTTGACAATACGATCCCAATGCAATTCATTTCATTCAAAACAGAGCTCGTATGAGGAAGATATCGCGTTCTGTCCGCTTTGCCAAACAATGGAATTTTGCAAAAAAAAGTACAGTCACTGCACAGTCAACAATCACGTGGTAGGTGACTGGGCAGGGCAAAGGGATGGTTAATTTCAAGTAAGGACTCGCCAAGTGGCGTGTTGTGATTGGTTAATGGTGTGGTGATTAGGCTTCATATTATTGGTCGGAGGATGGACCAATGAGGAGGGGACAAGTGGCAAGCCTAGAGACCACCACATGTCCCTCCCCAAAGGATCGGTATCAATGGTGCGCAGTGGAAAAATTTATGGGCAGGTCGGCGGAGTCAAACTCGTGATCTCACCCGAACAAACCACGTGACATACCACTACACCACTGCACTAGTTCTTACAAGACTATGGTTTGAGTTTGTATTTGTTATAATCAGGAGAGGGCCAGCCCCCTCCCATGTGATCACGCTATAGAAACAGAGGCCAACACCAATCGTAAACCACTTGCCATAACCGTTAACGGTTACCATGCCATGTAACCACTACCACTTAACCGCCAGATTAATGGTTGCCATTAAACACGCTTAATGCGATGATCACATTTAATCATAATTAGACACAAGCTTATCGTGAATTAATTACGAAGTTAAGATGGCGACATTTTTGGCAGTCCTCCAAATTCACTGGTAACTCCAGATTTAGTGGAGTTAACTAGAGTTCCTCTAGTTTTAGTAGAGAATTCATAGGAGAAATTTGATTTTGCTATAATTTTTGCAAATTTCGACCAAATTGGGATTAGAAAAAGGCATTCCTAGATGATTTGGATGTCTTGAGCACATTGAAGCAGGTTTCAGGAGCAGTAGAGCATTGTAAGCAACACTTTTTTCCATTTTGAGCTAATACAAAGGCCCAAGCCATGGAAGCTGGACCAAGGAGATGTAGCCCAGGAGGGGTGAACTCCATCAAAACACTGTGTTAAGTGATCATTTTGATGGTTTGCTGCATATTTGTTTGTTGTTGTTCAACACTTGATTTACATGTTATTTTTCTCATGAATTTAACATAAAACTTGACATAAATTTACCTGTTCATTCACAAACACCATAAAAGAAACCTATGCACATGAAGCAAATGATAAGCAATTGTTTTTAATTCTGAAGTTGAAATTAGCACAACAAAATTAACATTCAACAACAGATCAATAGGGGTTAAGTAACACTTGTGGCGGAGTGGTAAGACCCCGCACTGCTCGATGACAAGTCTTGTGTTCGATCCTTGCCAGGCCCGTTCAAGCCTAAACGAATTTTTACACTAGTCTAAGGAGGCCATGTGGTAGCCAACCATTCATCCATGTGGCCCTCCATCATTGGTCCAAATCAAAAACACCAACAACCAATCGAAAACCATGAAATTTCGACCAATCAAAGGAGGATACTTGGCAAGCAACCATTGACCTAAAATGCATAGTTAGCCTGTCCAATCACCTGCCTAGTCAGCATACAGTTTGCTGACTAGGCGTACCTGCAACCCAACTTTTAAAATTTTGTCTCTTTGGCAAATCAATCAGAACATGATATCAGAGCATACGATATTGGTTTTGAGTGAAATGAGTTGCGTTGGATTCAGATCGTTGGATCTATCCAGTCATTTAGGTTTCGAGCTTTGTCGTACACTTTAATTTTGAGCACTAAATTGATCCCTTGGATCACTCCTCCCCATTGGAAGCTTTTGGACCTCCAAAAGCTCATTTTCAGTCAACAATTATATGAGGGTACAATTTCCTCACCCTTCCAACCTCAATCCATTTGGATTTTTTTTATTTTTTTTTTATTAATTATTAATTAATTAATTATTTATTATTATTATTAATATTATTATTTATATTATTATTATTATTATTTATTTATTTATTTATTTATTTTTCGCTTTGAGCTACTCATGCAGGTACTTCTCTTTTGAAGTCTTTGTTTTCCTGTCAAAGATAGGATCTTGCTGCAATTCTTCAAGATGTTTAGAAGAGAAAAATGTTGTTAAAGAAATCTAAACATTCTCTCCTCGACATTCAATCAAAGAAGAATTAGGACATTGATATGTAGATAACATTACACCTATAGGAATAAACAACTTTATTGGTTTACATTCTTGCATATTAAAGATTTGTAATAATGTCTTGACATACATCCTTTGATTGAACTAGAGTTTCCTATTTGCCAAATCTATTCTAAGTTCCATGCCCAAAACAAAATTTGCAGCATCGACATCCTTCATGTCAAATTTAGAAGAAAATTAAGTTTTCACTTCCTAGATGTTTTCCCTGACATTTCTAATTAGTAACATATCATCCACATACAAGACCAAATAAACAAGATGATATCCAACCAATTTGAAATATGCGCATTGATCTGCTTTTCTCCTTGTGAAGCGAATTCCCAATATATATGTATTATATTTTTGATACAACATCCTTGGTGATTGTTTTAACCCATATATGGATTTTTTTTCAGCCTCCACACGAACTCTTTATCTCCCTTCATCACATGTCTTTCTAGATGCTTCATGTAGATTTCTTCTTCCAGATCCCCATGTAGGAATGTTATCTTTACGTCCATCTTTTCTATATCAAAATCAAAACCAACAACAATAGATAAAATAAATATAATAGAGGTAAACTTGGCAACAAGAGAAAAAATCTCACCATATTCAATTCCCTCTGCATGAGAATAACCTTTTTCTAGTAAACGAGCTTTGTATTCTCCACTCTACCTTATGCATTCAACTTCTTCTTAAACACCCATTTACTCCCAATCAACTTTCTTCCAGTCGACAACTCCCCTAGATCCCAAGTCTCATTCTTGTCCAAGGAGGCCATTTCTTCAACCATGGTATTTTTCAAGAGTTTTCCATCCTATGAATCCACTACCTTGCCAAAATTTCTATAATCATAATCAATTATGAACAAAGCAATATTTGAACATAAATAAGGTGGAGTATACCTTTTTAGCTAATCTCTTTCATGAAATTGATCTCCTCAATACTAGAGTATGTGGTTCTTCTTCTAATTCTTGTTATTCTATAGAGTCTGACTCTAGTTCTTTCTCCCTTGCCAGGACTTCCTATTTGACAATGTCTTTCAATTCTTTAAAAAACACATCCTTCTTAGTTTTTGGGTTCGAAAGCTTATAATCTTTTAGACCATCTTTATATCCAATAAAGATACACTTTTTGGTTTTCTTTTCCTACTTACTCCTTTCTCCTTTGGAGTGTGTACATAAACATCACAACCAAATACCCCAAATGTTTAAGAGAGGGTTTCTTACCAATCCATCCCTCATGTGGAGTATTGTCATCTAATGATGACGAGGGTAACCTGTTTACTAGGTAGCATGAGGCGTCCATTGTATTTATGCAAAATTCTTGTCCTAACTTGGCACCATTAAGCATGCTACTTGCTTTCTCCATCAGTGTCATGTTCATTCTTTTTTTGAGGTGTATATGGAGTAGTCTTCCACCTTGCTATACCACACTTACATAATTTTTTGAATTCATTCTATCATAATTCTCCACCATTATTTGTCCTCAACAACTTAATTTTCTTTTCTATATGATTTTCCACAGGGAATCTTAGACGCTTTGAATTTGTCAAAGACTTCATATTTCTTCATGAGGAAATAAATCCATGTATTCCTTGAAAAATCATCTATAAATGAAACATAATACATGGATTTAACCATTGTTGGAATTAGCACAGGTCCGACCACATCACTTTCCACCAACTATAATATTCCTTTTAACCTCATAGCACCAAAGAATAATCTTACCTGATTATGCTTCCCATATAAAAAATGCTCACGAAAATCAAAATCCAGAGAGAAATTAGATATACCTTCTGCATTACCGTGTAGTACTCGAAGGCCCTTCTCTTTGATATGTCCTAGTCTTTGATGCCACAACATAGGCTTTTCTCCAAAGACTATAGGAAAATTTCCTTCTTTTGCTCCACTCTCAAGAACAAAGAAATCGTTGCACTCATCACTAGCAATGTTTCCTAGTAGCTTATATAGAGTTCCAATTAGAATGAATTCAACAATACTATTTTTCCTCAAACCATCCTACATGTATCCTTTTCAAACATTCTTTTTACAACTATTTTGTTATCATTCATCTTTCTTAAGAAAATAAAATTTCTAGTGAACCCTGGGATGTGCAAAACACTAACAAGTGTTCCCATCCTTCCACCCATGAGCTTCAATTTAACTTTTCCTCGTCCTATTATTATGATTGTTGAGTCATCTCCTAAGTAAACATCACTACCATCATATCTTTCATACACCCAAAACCACTCCTTATGAGGAGTCATATGAACAAATGTGTCTAATTTAACTAGCTATGCCTCATGATCTGCATGTGTACTTGAAGAATCCAAATACGCATCCCCTCCTTCATGTGAGGAGGTTTTTGCTTTTATAGAGGAAGCATCATTATATCCCTTTCCTTTTTGAGAAATTTGCATTTACAAGATTTCCTATAATGCCATTTTTTTCGCATCTCCAACATGCCTCTATAAATTTTCTTAGAGATTTAGATCTTCCTCTACATTTAGATCTCCTACTTGAGGACTTAATTTTATTTCTATTATAGGAGTGTCTATTTACAAATGAGACATTTGCATTTTGAATTTCCATATTTTTCTATCTCATATCTTATGATAATAAGGATGAGACTTTTTCTTTTGAAACTTAAAATAGTTACATTACTACCTATCACAACAACGAAACTATCCAACGAGTCTGGTAAAGAACACAACAATTTGATACACTTATCTTTATTTGAAATCTTAATATCAACACATAATAGCTGAATTACCATAGTATTGAAGACAAACAAATGATTTTTTACCAAGTCTCCATCCTTCACCCTTAGGTTATGCAACTTGTTTTGTAAGAATAATTTATTCACTAGGGTCATAGACTTATACAAAGTCCCTAACTTGTTCCACAATCCCTTTGTTGTAAATTCTCTTGAAACATTGAATAATGCTGAATCTAAGAGACATAATTGTATTGTGTCATTTTCCTTATGATCCAACTTGGTATAATATTCTATTGACATCCTTGTTGGTACAATACCTGGATCCATAACGATCCACTAATTTTTGTCCACCAACATATCTGTCAGGCCAGGAGGTAACTCCTCAATTGAATTGAATTTATTCATTAAGATTACTCATGGTTATATACATGAGGGAGTGACTCTTGGGCTTCACCTCCTTACGACTCTTCATTTTCCATTATTTACTATTTACATTAATTACAAGTGTTCACCCAATCCCAATGATTAGGTGTCAACATTCCCCCCGGATGTTGGTGAGTCCAAGCATCGTTATGAACCTTTCAAGCTTTTCTCTTCCAAGCGCTTTGGTGAAGATGTCTGCAATCTGCGCATTAGTGGAACAATGGCGTAGATGGATTGTCTTGGCCTCAACATGATGTCAAATCAGATGGTATTTTGTATTGATGTGCTTCATTCGATCATGGAACTTTGGGTTCTTGACCAACTTTATTGCACAGGTGTTGTCAATCATGAGTGGAGTTGAATGTACTTGTTTTACCAACAAATGTTTTAGAATTTTCCTGAGTCACACAATTTCTTTTGTTGCCTCAGCTGATGCCACATATTCTGCTTTTGTTGTGGAATCTGCTGGAATTGTTATTTGAGTGATCTCCAGGAGACAACTCTTGATCCAAGACTCATATCATAACCCTATGTAGATACCCCAATTTCTTTGTCTCCATCGAAGTTTGAATAAGGGTATCCAATCAAGCTGAAGTTGCCCACTTGTGTATACTTGAGTCCAAATTCTTGGGTTTCCTTCAAGTAATTTAGAACTCTTTTTGCAGCAGACCAATGTCCCTCACAAGGCTTTTGCATAAACCTGAAAGGATTCCAACAACAAACAAAATGTTTGGTCTGGTAGTAGTCAGGTAGTTGAGACTTCCTACAAGATATCTATACTTTGTTGCATCCTTAAATTATTTTCCTTCAATGGACATGATTTTTAAGTTTTGTTCCATTGGAGTAGTCAAAGGATTACACTCAACCATGCCAAACATGTTCAACAGAGCTCCAATGTACTTCTTTTGAGAGAGGAATATAGACTTCGAATGTTGAGTTACTTCAATACCAAGATAGTAGTGAACATAGCCCAAGTGAGTCATTTCAAAACCTTTCCTCATTTCCTTCTTTATGGATGCAATGTAGCTCTCATTGTTCCCTGTCATCAAAAGATAATCTACATGTACCACAAGATATACAACTGTTTTTCCAACTTTCTTGACAAACAAAGTTGCAACATCAAGATCATAATGTTTGAAGTTGAGTTTCAGAAGATGTTCAGTTAACTTTTCATACTAGGCTTACGGTGCTTGCTTGAGGCAATACAAGGATTTCACAAGTTTGCATACTTTATGTTCATATCCCTTCATAATGAATCCTTCAGGTTGGGACATAAAAACATTTTCTTTCAGATCTCCATTCAAGAAAGAAATTTTTACATCCATTTGATGGAATTTCCAACTGTTCTGAGCTTCTAGGGCAAAGAGTGTCCGAATGGTAGCCCATTTTGATGTGGGGGCAAAACTCTCATCATAATCGACCCCTTCCTTTTGTGCAAAACCTTTTTCCACAAGCTTGGCTTTGTGCTTGTCAAGTGAGCCATCAACTTTATACTTGTTCTTGTAGACCCATTTGTAGCCAATTGGTTTGGTTCCCAATGGAGGATCAACCAGCTTCCAAGTGCCATTCTTTATCAAGGCATCATACTCATTTTGCATTGCTTCTTTCCATTCATCATGAGAAGCGACTTCTTTGAAGGAAGTTGGTTCAAAATCTGTAGACAAATTTAGTTCACAATCATAAGAAACATCCATATCAACAAGTGAATTAGAATCATCTACATCACCTCCACTTTTCCTGGTTGAATTTCTTGTTCTTGTCTTTCCAACCTCATTAGGATGAACACTTTCAAGTGTCTTTGTCAGCCACTTTGGGGGACCTTTTTGAGATGGTCCAGGTTGCTTAGTTGATTGAGTTGGGATTGAATCAAGATTGATTCTCCCAATTCTGTCAATCACATCACTCAAAGTATCATCAGTGATTGGAGTTTCATGTGGGGGAGAGAGTGCTTCAGAAGAAGATTCCATAGATTGATCCAGTATAGGAATCCCCCCTCAAGATGTGGATTTTGATTATCAAATTCTTGAAATGATTTTGCATGTCTGAATCTATCCAAGCGATCAAGCTACTGCTCAACAACATTGTCACCTTTGGAAGGTTCAAGAAAGATTACATCTCTAGATACAACAAATTTTTTATTAACTTCATCATAGAGACAATATGCTTTGCTGGTATTTGAATACCCCAAGAAGATACACTTACTACTCCTTGCACCAATTTTGTTTCTATGTACCTTTGGTATCAAGGCATAACAAGTGGAACCAAAGACCCTGAGATGCTTTACTGAAGGAATGTGGCTATACCACATTTCATAAGGAGCCTTGTTATTAATAGCATTAGATGGACATCTAATCTTTACATATACAACACATAGAATTGCATCAAACCAAAACATCATGGAACGTACCATATTTAAGATTGTCCTACTCATTTTTTCAGCTACTTCGTTATGTTGGGGATTATAAGGCACAATTTTTTGATGTTTGATCCCATGTTGGCGAAGATAGTTTTTAAATTCACTTGAGGTGTATTCTTTTCCATTATTAGTGCGAATAGATCCAATATGAGATTGTGCATCATTTTGTAATCCATGTATAAAAGTTCTTGACTGTTTGAAAAGCATCGGATTTTTTCTTCAATAAATAAACCCAACACATTTTGGGGTAGTCATTAATAAATGTCATCATATATTTATTTCCATTTGCAGAAGGAAAAGGCATTGGACCGCATAAATCTGAATGAATGAGTTCAATTTTTCTATGTGCTCTAGAATGTGAATCATGAAAAGACTGTTTACTATGCTTTCCTAGAATACAGGCATCACATTGCGTAAGTTTCCTAGGAATTATAGGCAAACTAGTAACACCACTTTTCTTCAACAGCGAAGGGTGTCATAGTTCAAGTGTCCAAATCTAGCATGCCATAAAAGACTTGATGGAAATGTACCTTCATCACAATGAGAACTTTATGAGAAATTTTGTGCACGAGTAGAGGTACCTTGTAGCTTCAGAAGTATTTCTTCTTTTATCCCCGTCATGACAAGTGAGTGATTTGATCCTTTTCTCACCTCAACCTTGCCATCAAACATATGAATGGAGTGTCCTTGCTCGCGGATGTGGACCAAGGACAACATGTTTCTCCTCAGTTGCGGGAGATATAAAACATCACGCAGAAGAAAGTCTGGAAGACCAGGCAATTTGAGCTTGATTGTGCCAAGCCCTGATGGCTTGAGTTTTGATTTGTTTGCAAAGTATACTGCTCCATCAACATTGTCAGCAAATTCTTCAAAAAAAATCTCTTTTAAAAGTCATGTGGCAAGTTGCTACTGAATCAAGCAACCAATCATTTTTCCAAGAAGCAAGTGAAGCATTAAACAAGTCTTCATTTACTCCAATATTACAACGTGCCACAACATAGTGAGCAGAATCAGGTGCTTTACCTTTCTCTGTGTCATTGGTTTTACTGTTGGCTTGATTTCTTTCCTACTCAATTTTGTCCCAAGGAAACTTGCATGTGGATGCATCATGTGATCCATCTCTATTGCAATGTATGCAATGAAGATCAGAATTTTCTCCTTGAGAGTGTCTGCCCCCCCCCCTGCCTTTGAAATTTCTTCTTCCTCTTCCTCTTCGAGCACCTCTCCCTCTGGAAGAATCTTGAGCATGATTCTTCTCTCTATGTGCAAGACACACAACTTCTTCAGAAAACTGAGTTGTCTTCTTCCCAAAATCTTTCTCTCTCTCAACAAATTTATTCACAAGGGAGTCAAAGGTAATCTCTTTGAGGTTTCCATTTGCTTGCAATGACTCAAGATAATTTGAATGAGTGGGATAACGTGCCTTGACAAAAACTATCAGAGGAATGTCTAGTTCAACATTAGTGACTTTGATATCATGCATAATAAATTTTACTTCTGATGCTAGAGCAAGAGGATCATCATTTTGTAATTCAAGACTGAACAATTTAATCATCAATTGGACAACTCCAAGTGCAGAGTGCGAGTCATAGAGTTCCTTCAACTTTTGTAAGGTTTCAAAAGAATTTGAAAATGGTGAAATATGACAACTCACCTCTTCATTTACAGATGTTGCAGTCAAGGCATATGCTTTGTTGTTCTTGTTTTCCCAAATGGTGAATTCCTTGTTTGAGGTAGGATTTGCAGGTTCACGATCTCCTTCTCCTACACAAACTCCTATCCACAGCTCATTGAAAATGAGAGTGTGTTTGATCTTCTAAGACCACTTAGGATAGTTCTCCTTCTTGGAGAGAACCACTCCCACAATAGATATCAATGAATGCATTTTAAAATATGTGTACTATAAAAAATACTTCTGCTGCCAATAGACTATAAGAAATTGCACCTTTGCTGATAAATTTCACTTCTATTCTGGTGTATTTTTTTTTTGGACAGAGGTATTATGTGGTGGAGGGAAGGAGCGCAACATATGCATATGGAGGAGGGGCAATGTATTTATATGGAGGAAAAATGCTAGAAGGAGGGAAGCGTATGTATATGGAGAAGCAACGGTAGAAGGAGGGAAACTTATGTATATGGATGAGGGACCAATTACCATAGTTATAAAAAACACAATTAGGCTTCACGTATCCATGAACCATTATACGACACCTCTATACATTATACCATTATACCACTGCTTGAAATATGACAATGAAATTTGAACCAAAATGACCAACACATTCCATACATATCGTGGTCTTCAATGCACGCAGGTTTGAATGCATAAGCATGACATTTCAACAGTCAACACAAATAGGCACTTACAAACACATGCGAATGAACAGTTCTCGGTATTGGAAATGTGGCCTCAAAAATATTTCAATGCATAGAACCAATGCATAGTTCAAGTACAAAAAAATAGCGCATCATTCAATGCACTGTGACTGAACTGAATTGTTGATGTAGTCATTGCATGTTGCACTCAACACAAGGTATGAACAACCACCACATAACAAGGCAACAACAACCCTTTCAAGCGTTATTTCTTTATGCAACATTCATTGCACGACCTTAAAAAACAACACACATAGAGACAAAGGAATTCCCACATGCTTAAATGTATAGCTCCAATTGATTGCAAAGATTACACTTGAATTAACGCAAAGGTACAATGTAGGGCATTCCCTTTCAACCTATGGATCTCGATGGACTTAGATGCACAGAGGTTTGAGATTCAAGAAGAATCTGAAATGAAAATTGAGTGGGAGCAAAAGAATGTATGGATTAAGCGGACAAAAGACAAAGCTAGGACAATTCTTAGTGAGAGAAGGAAAATAGCAGGAGTTACACAAGAGCATAAAGCTAAATTTGGGAGTTGACTCTGATACCATGTCAGGCCAAGAGGTAACTCCTCAAATGAATTGCGTTTATTCATTAAGATTACTCATAGTTATATACATGATGGAGTGACTCTTGGGCTCCACCTCCCAATGACTCCTAATTTTCCATTATTTACGATTTACATTATTTACAAGTGTTCACCCAATCCCAATGATTAGGTGTCAACAATATCTTCCATTTTGTGCTTCCACAACTCAAAACTCTGCCCTTTGAATTTCTCAATCTTCTTCTTTGAACGACTTGCCATATCTTTTCACCACAGTGATTGATTATGCAAATCTCCCATAGCCACAAAGCATCCTCTTGAAGCAAAAATTGCTTTTATACCAAACATAGGTTTTAACCCTCTATAATTAATTGCTGCAAAGAAATTCTAATAAAAGAGAAAAAAATGCAATGGAAAACACACACATTAACACAAAGATTTTACCTTGGAAACCCAAATTGAGAAAACTAGAAAGATTTTTTTATCATATTCTTCTTCACAATATTACAATACTATATATATATATATATATATATATATATATATATATATATATATATATCACAAGGCATCCATAAACTACCAATTAATTAATCTTGGACTAGCATACAAGTGTAGTTCCTTAGTCAAAACTATGAAACTATGGAATAAACCACCATGCACCACAAAACCGCTAAAGGAGAAAATTGTGTGCCGAAAACCACCAAATGGATGCAAACACAAATTTTTTCGAGGGCATTGCCCTCAAGCCCCCTCGAGGACAAGGGGCTTCTCCCCCTCAATGACCCCTTACTGTGCTCAACATAATGTACAACATGTGGAGGTAGTCATGCAAATAATATAACACATACCCAACACTTAGCTCCTCCATCTTAAAAAGTTAACATTATAATTAACTCAAAATAAATTACTTATGGACGTGTGTTCTCAATTGATGAGGTATCATTGTCATTAATTGAAAATAAACCAATGGTACTATATATAGAGTTGACATGGGTATTGCAAGGGGATAAAATTGAAGACCAACTACTTTATGGTCCCAAGGAAAACCTTGTGGGATTCCCCCTTCTTTCCTTGAATATCTAGAGGGAGGGTGAATGAATTGCCAACCATAATAATGACTTGTAATCTTGAGGAACTTAACCAGATTTGAACTTGTGTCCTGTGGCCTCACTATTGGCAACATACTTCATATGCATGGTTCAACTAATTAAGTGAACCCCAGGTCTCAAGATTACCTCATGGGTTCTTAACCAAAATGCTATGTAAGGGTGTTTAACAAGGTACCAATATCATTTGTAGAATTTCAATCTATGAAGTTATATGTGGATATGTAGTGAGATATGTGCACTATTGTAGGAGCTTCAAACTTAAGATCGACTATCTATGGGCCTTAGCCAAAATGCCAATCTAGTGCATTCAATAAAGTACCCATGTTATTAGTAAAGTTTAATCCATGGAGTTACAACTATGTGCAAACATTATGGGGGATCAAACTCGAGACCAAATGCTTTTGGCTATTATCCTTAAGCAAAATTGTCTAATGAGGCATTTGACAAGGCATTATTGTTGTTGGTAGAAATTCAACCCATGTCATTATATATGGAGTTGTAGCAATGCATGGGCACTACCGAGGAAATCAAACTCAAAACCTACATATGATCATGGGTCCTTAACCAAAACACAACATTAAACATTCAACAAGATATCCATGTTAATGATATAAATTCAACTGATGGAGTTGTAGTCATGCGTGGGCACCATGGAGGTGATGGATCAAACCTGTAACTAACAACTTATGGTTTACGAGTCCTTGACCAAAATGACATGTCAAGATGTTTGAAAAAGCAACCACATTATTCAAAAAAATTCAATGTACACTGTGATATGTGGAGTTACACTTATACACAAGTATTACAAGGAGATCAAACTTAAAATCAAATGCTTATAGATATGAATCTTCAACCCCAATGCCATACCAAAATGTTTTATAAAATATCCATATTACTAACAGGTTTTATAAAATATCCACATTACTAATAAGTTTTGTTGTTATTATTTCATAAAATAAATATCTTCAAAAATAACCATAACAATAATTTATTTTTCAAGTCAAAATTGGTCTAAACCGAGGTTATTATTTGATTATTGATAACATTTTAAATAATGTTATTATTATTATTATTTAATAATAATATTGATAATGATCACGAAGCTTCTGGAAAATACTTATATATTTAACTATGAAAAATCTAGATGTAAAGTAATAATAATTTATTTATTTTTATATTCCAAATAATGTAATATCCGAAAACTGTGGGTAATTCCCCCTCCCACTCGAAAAAAAAGGTACCTACTCCCCCGTTTTTTTTCTCCTAATTATATTCCTAATTTAAAAACTTATATTTGTTACCAAAAACCTAAATTCTTACATATTTATTTAGCAAAATAGGTACGGTCAACTATATAAAACAGCCAGGAGTAGCGGAAGCGGTCTGCATATTCGGCCCATCACAGAGAGGAGTAAAGCCATTAGGGGCGCTTGCCTGTGATCTGTGAAAATGATTATCCCCGTTCGATGTTTCACCTGCGGAAAGGTAATTAAATACTCAATTTCTCTTCAAATTGTTCTTTGCGTGTATGTTTTCAGCTGGTTATGTTTTCAGAAATTTGAGCACGTATTCTTATATATAGGCTTGGCATTTTTCTTTAAGCTCGGTTTTTGGGTTTATCCGTGTGCGCAGGTGATTGGGAATAAATGGGACACATACCTCGACCTTCTGCAGGCCGACTATACTGAAGGGTACTCGTTATTTTTATTCCGGATGCTTTGACTTGATTTCTACTGCCCCATCTGTCATTTTTTTTTTTCTTATTTTACTGTCTGATCTGGTTTGGTAGAAAACATAAATGAATATTTAAAATTGAGATGGGAGTCCTTTAATAAAGGGCACAGCATGCTAACACCTCACATGATTTTGTACTGAATTGCGTCTGTTAATATATCTCAAAATCCAAACACAACCCTGGGGTAGTCGTTTATGCCAGAGCCACCTTAAGGAGACAGCTAGGTTTTCTTTTCAAACCCTAATGCTGTACTAGGTATCTTCCATGACGTCAACTGAAAAAATGCCGAATCGTTGTATTCCCAAGGCATACTCTACTCGGCATCAGTGCTAAGCTGAGCTAACTGGGTCCCGAGTATGAGTCTTTGCAGGCGAGTTAAACATGCCAGCAGCGACACAGTTCTGCAAGTACTTGCGGTTTATTCGCTTCCGAGTGAGTTCTACTCCAGGGCAAATGGAAAAGCTCGCTGACATAAGATATAAATGGCAATAGAGATAACACAACCCTCGGGGAGCTGATTCTCCACATTATTCCATTTATTATCGATTGATTATTGTGATTTTAATATCCTTTGAGACCTATCATTTTTATGGCGTTTTTGATGTCCTTTGAGACCTATCATTTTTATGGCGTCAGAAGTGATTGTGTTTTTTTTTCAAGATATCTCACTGTGGGAGTGTTTAATTTGAAAATGGATTCATTACCATCAAAACCTCTGCAATTACTGCTACTAAAATGTTTTGAAGCATTTGTCTTCAGATTACTTTTCTATTAAAACATGGTTCTGCCTTCTGTTATCTTTTACAAAGTGGATGATCTAATGCTTTGCAGTTTTGCCATCCGTACCATTAGGAGCTAACTCTTATCATTAGTTCGATTCACTCTCTTATAGGATTTAAATTTTATATATACCCTTTTCACTTTCTAGATGTTTTTGAATGAGATAATTCTAAACTGGTGTATGTCGGGTATTACTGGACTATATCACAAGTTTTCTCAGTGTTTCTAAGGTTCATTATTTATCATCTCGAGCTCATGCGTAGTATTTTTCAACCACTCCTAGAATGAAATGTCACTGTCGTGTTTTTGAAACTTAACAGTGTAAACACAGGGCTTTAACACTATTTTTAAGAAAACTGGCCACTTTACCAATAGTGGACCTGTACAATTGATTTGGGCTGTTCCCTTTTCTGTTAGTCCATCATACTTTTCAAAGAAGCTGAATATATGGTTCTAAATACTCTCCCATTTAACCTTCCCAGTGTTTGTGATTTTATAGTTATGATTCAGTCTCATTGATGGAGACAATATTGTATCACAAGGTGATAATCAGAGTATACTTAAAACATTCTCAAGTGCTCTTCGAATTCTTTCCGGCATACACTATGTTTAATGTATACTTAAAACATTCTTAAGTGTTCTTCGATTTCTTTCCGGCATACACTATGTTTAGTGTCATACGGTGAAGGAGTAGTTGTACACCAGACATCTTCATTCACTATACTTTCTAAGCTGAGAAAGTCTTATACGATGCTCGGAACTGTAGTGAAATCATTTTTTACGCTTATGTTATTTGAATTTCTTTGTATTTTACATTAGGCCATGCCATTGTCTCCATTTAGTATTTACTATTTTGTATTGAGAGCAAGAATTCCATTTTTCATTAAATAAAAAATATCTGTTTTTCATTACAATCCGCTTATTTTTTCACTGTTTTTTAATCTATTGCTTAGGGACGCTCTTGATGCATTGGGGTTGGTGAGATACTGCTGTAGGCGTATGCTGATGACTCATGTTGATCTCATCGAGAAGCTTTTGAATTACAACAGTATGTCTGATGCTTTGAATATTTACGGCACTTGCGCTGTTGTTTTTATGTCATATCTAGTTCACTTAATTTTGTATAAATTTGTGTTTTTAGTACAATTGCACTTAAGTTTATCCAACACTTTTTATAATCTTCGCTTTCAAGTTTATTCATCAATAGTCTTATCTTTGCTTTTTTGTTTTGCAGCTTTAGAAAGGAGTGAAACAAGTTAGCAAAATTTCTGGAAGGTTATGGAAGAGCTCCCCTAATATTTTTGGACTTGTCTTCATATTGCTAGATGGCTTCAAGAGTATCATTTGTGTGCATATATAAATAGGATATTCCATTACCATGTTGGATTATGCTCAATAATGATAGGTCACTGTTCTTGTGATGGAGACAAATTAGTCATAAGTTAATGGTTATTATGCGAACGTTTTCCCAATATATGAAATATTGTCATATCTATGGATAGTTTGTGAATATTATACATATGAATATATAAATAGCATATTCCAGTACCGTGTTGGACTGCGCTGTATGATGATAGGCCATTGTTCATCTGACATAGAGTAAGGTTGTGATGAAAGGTTTGTAAAGTTGTTGATCTAGTTATTCAAAGTCGTTAATTTTAGCACACTGTTTAATTTTTTACCCAGGTCATGGAATTGAGGGGTTTGTTAGCAATCGTGATTTTGCTGCATCCCTGAATTCAGTTAATTTTAGCCGTGTCTGCAAAAGTTTGGCATGCTTTTCTTTTGAAATTTGATAATCACTGTTTGTACAGTTTTGTTGGAATGAATTATAACCCCATGAGATTTTGAATAAATAGTCAGTAAGATGATTCTTGTTCACCATTTCATGATTTTAAGTAATTTGTGTTTGCGTTGGGGGGCATGAATCATATGGCTGCATCATTGGCTGCCCTATTGCAGTTTATAAATCAGTACGCTACCATCAACAAGACCTTGTGTATATGTTTGTTATTACTTGAAAAGTTTCAGGTGGTTAGTCCCAGGAGAAGATGGTCTTGCTTGGTCTCTCTTGTTCATATTCTTACTGATGTTTTATTCACATTTGCTTGTTATCCTTATATTCCCTTTTCCTCGGTTGTAATTCTATGAATTCGTACGACCCTTTTGTTTTAACACCAAATGTTTTTGTATTCTAGTTTGGATCGTGGTAGGTTCTCTGTCCAATGAATGCCTCTTTTAAGATGGTACCAAATACATATTATCGTTCCATTTTTTGATCTTATCTTTGACTAGTAACGGTATATTGTTCTTAATAAACATCCTCGTTCCTTGGAGTTATGATTTATTGGCATTTTCAGAACAGCAGGGGTGTTTCTGCAGTTGGAGAGAGCTTCCCGTGTAAACTAATGTTGTCCAATGGTTAGATCCAATCCCTTACCAAATAATGGATTTTATTCTTGCCAATAGGGTTTTCGTTTGTTGATGAAGTATTATGCTGATCACCCGAGTTTCATTCTCATTGTGGTTTTTACCACGTTGGCATGTCAAAAGAGTTTGGGAGATTTTAGCAAATAAATATTCCTCAACCTCAATACATAAGTATCCCTCAAGCCTAAGGTTTACATGGTGCTGGTTGAAACTTTGGCTATACATATGCATCCTTCCTACATGTTCCCTGCTATTGATTCCATCTCTTCTTCCCTTATTTTTGTTATTTTAAGAGAGCCTCCTCACCATTATTTATTTTGTTTAAAAGCCCCTTTTCGGTGGGGGAGTTTAATTCCTATTTCCTTTAATTTTTGATTTGGATTATAGGTTGTCCAGCTGCGAGAAAACTCTGTAGTGAGTGCAAGTTTCTAGATTCAAGCAGACATCAGTTATGGTTTTTCCCAGGTTAAGAAAGTTTATTTGTTTTACTTTTGTTGTTCTCTCCATCTATTCTTTGTGCTTCTCCAGTGTCAATGGTTTTCGTCCTAATTTTACTTATTTTCCAGGTTTTGGGTACTCGTATCCAATTTTCATGACCAGTTCTATTTTTGTGCCTCGACCTCTTTTGGTGTCACTGTTGCTTCTCAATTCCTGATTCCCTGTTTTGGGTGTAGCGCGTTTATAGATTTCTAGCTCTTGGATCTCGTTTTGCACTTTTTCTGTGACTCTATCTTTTTTCTTTTTCTGTAACTCTGTTTTCCTCTGTTCTTGTAACTGATTATTTCTTGTATTCACTTTCTTGATTAATCTATTGGAAGGGTTCAAATTTATGTTGTTGTCAGGAGAGTCAATTCATTTCGGAATTCTAATGTTAATAAATCGAGCCTCTTCCACACAGGAGACCTTGCCTTGCTAAAAACGTTACCTCCTCGAATTTGTAGCTTTCGCCCTTTTTTCCCTTTTCCAAGCACCTCTATTAGCTAAAATTTTGTTCGTTTGTTTGAGCAGATCTTCAAGCCTAGGGCTGATGATCATACCACCTCAACCTTTAATGCATCTTTTATAGGTCGGGGTGGTGGGGCAGGTTTGTTTTTTAACAATCGTGTCTGTCAAACCTATTCCATGAACCCAGCGTTGGTATTGAGAGTATTGCGTTATTTGTTTTCTTTGAGCATATTACAAAGAAATTAGCGCAAAGAAGCATATAAGTTTGAGGGCGGGCTAACGATGAAATATCAAGTCAAGATGTTAAACCAATATGCAGGAAATTCAGATTTACTCTATCAACATAATGGCAGTCATTTTATGGAATTGCATGAAATTAAACTTTTACAAACAAAATTTGCTATACGGTGCTGAGAAACAATCCACTTAGAAGTTCCCAAGTATTGACATTGTAAAGAATGGTACTATTATTGACTTGCGCATTGAGGGCAAAAGCATTTTGGGAAGGTAAAAGGGCACTATCGTAAATTTTGGAAAGGTAAAAGGGCACTATCGTAAATGTCTTTGGGTTTTTTATCTAGGGCCGTAGGTGTAATTGGTCAATGTTTGGAAAGGAAGAAGGGCATTCATTTGTACACATAATTGATTCTCGTTAAATGTGAACAATTTAATGTAAAGAAAATGTAAATCCTGAATTCACACAACTGTTAGTAAACATAAAGTTTTCAAAACATAAACTGTTAGTAAAGGAATACTTTGAATACATGACTTATCTAAAAAAGTGTGAGGTTATGTTTTGGAAAGAAAAGATGATGTATTTGATATATTTAAACATTTTAGAGTAATGATAGAATAGAAAAATGGGAAAACAATCAAATGTTTAAGAATAGATAATGGTGTGAGTTCACTTTAGAATTTGAAAATATTGGAAATAGGAATCATATGACACATAACAATTGTATATATTCCCTAGCAAAATGGTGTAGTAGAGTGCATGAACAAGACTCTTCTAGAAAGAGTGAGGTGCATGCTCAACAATGCCAATTTGTAACAAGAATTGTGGGCAAACACAATTAATATTGCTTGGTATTGCCAAAGTTGAACAAGGACCTATGCCACATATGATGTCCTTTGTCAAATTTGTGACCTCTACCAAGTTGTGATTAATTAACCTAGCTTGTCATCATAATTGGTCTATTGCTATAAGCAAACGATCCAAGTTGTTTACTAACAGTTTTTCTAGGGAATATATACAATTGTTATGTGTGATGATTCTTATTTGCAATATTTTCAAATTCTAAAATGAACTCACACCATTATCTATTCTTAAACATTTGATTGTTTTCCCATTTTTCTTTTCTATCATTACACTAAAATGTTTAAATGTATCAAATACATCATCTTTTCTTTTCAAAACATAAACTCACACTTTTCTAGATAAGTCACCTATTCAAGTATTCCTTTACTAACGATTTATGTTTTGAAAACTTTATGTTTACTAATAGAAATGATAGTGGCCAAAATTGTTAGTATTCCTTTACTTGAAGATGAGTGGAGGTTTAATTGTAATTTTTTTTATAATAAAAACTTTTCCTTACTCATGGATGTTTCCATGATAATTGGTTAGGTTTTATCACGTAAAATCTGGTGTACTATTGAATTTTGTATCACTCTTTGTACAAACTTTGAAATACCAACAAGTGGTATCAGTCTAATCAACTGAGTTCACTGAGTTTGAGAAATCATTCTGCAGAGAGCAAGAACTGGTCGGAGGCGTCTCTATGTAAAAATGGTATTTTGGAGGCAACAAGTGGTATCAGTGTAATCAACTGAGTTGACTGAGACTATTAATATATATGTATAATGCAAGTGTATATATATAATGTACATGTATATAATTTATATTTATGATATTATACTTATATTATATAATATATAATAATATATATACATTATATAATATATACATTATATCATAAATATAAATTATATACATGTACATTATATATATATATACACTTGCATTATACATGAGAGGATCACTATGCAGAGAGCAAGAACTGGTTGGAGACGTTTCTATGTAAAAGTAGTATTTTGGAGGCCCATATTCCAAGTGCATTGTGTTTTGAGTGGACTAGCATGAGATAAAAATTTAATGGAAAAAATAATTTTTAACCTTAGAAATAAAAATGTGGGATCTACTAGTACAAGTGTTGCATCAAATGTTAGGTGGCAGTGGCAAGAAGCTTGTAATGATGACCGACGAAGAGTGGGAGGACCTAGATGCTAGAGCCCTTCGTACAATATGATTGTGTCTTGCAGCTGATGTTTTATGGCAGTGGCAAGACGCTTGTAATGATGACTGTTTTATGGCAGTGGCAAGAAGGTTGTAATGATGACTAGTGAAGAGTGGGAGGACCTAGATGCTAGAGCCCCGAGTACAATATGATTGTGTCTTGCAATTGATGTTTTATTTAACATCGTGGGTGAAGTGACAACAAGCTTGTGGACCAATTTGAAAGGTCTTCACATGATGAAATCCTTGATGAACTAGATCTATTTGAAGAGGCAACCTTACAATTTGAAGATGAAAGAAGGTACAAAAGTTGTAGGGCCTTGGAACTCGTTCAGTACTCATTTGCTAGCTAAATAGTATAAATGCGAAACTCAATGACGATGATAAGACAATTACAGTATTGTGTTAATTCCTTGCATTGTCGGACCATTTTGTAACCTCCATTAGCTTAAGCATAGCTAATACTCTTGACTTGGATATTATTGTTGGAGCTTTGTTGTCTATAAGAGGTGAGGAGGAAATCAAACATTGAAACCTCTATGCCAAAAGCAATGGTGGTTAGAGGTCATTCATGAGGGGAGATAAATTGAGAGGTACATCAAGTAAAAGTCAAAGGGCAAGAAGAGTAATTTAGATCGTTTTGCAACAAATTAGGGTATCTCAAGAAGGATTGTTGGAAGAGACAAAAATTCAAGGAAGATGAAAAAAATGAGTAAAATTGGGTTGAATTAGGTTCTTGTATGATTCATGAAGTGTTGTCTATTTGTAATGTTCTTAATGTTATGAAGATTGGTTGTTAGGTTATGGTGTTTTTCATCATATGTGATAATATTTACTGTAAGACTGTTGGGGTTGGGAGTGTTAAAATCAAGATGTTTGATGGTGTTGTAAGAACATTAGTAGATACGAGACATGTTCCTAAATTAAAGAATAATCTAATTTCTTTTGGAGCTTTGGCTTTTGGTGTTTATAAGTGGATAGGCCAAGGTGGAGCACTGAAAGTGTACTAAGGTGCTTTAGTGATCATGAAGGCTACTAAGACAGGGGACCTTTATAAGTTGAAGTACTTTGATTGACAAAGCAATGACAACATTTGAGGAGGTAGTTGAATCTGCTTGTTTATGACGTCAATGACTAGGTTATATGAGGGAGAAAGGACTAAAGGTATTGTTAAATCACAAGTTATTTCCAAATTTTAAATCTCGAAATTTGAATTTGTGTAACCATTATATATTTGGAAAATAGTTTAGAAAAAATTGAAGCATATAGTCATGTTAGTAAAGGAATACTTGAATAGATGACTTATCTAGAAAAGTGTGAGTTTATGTTTTGAAAAGAAAAGATGATGTATTTGATACATTTAAACATTTTAGAGTAATGATAGAAAAGAGAAATGGGAAAACAATCAAATGTTTAAGAATAGGTAATGGTGTGAGTTCACTTTAGAATTTGAAAATATTGAAATTGTATATATTCCCTAGCAAAATGGTGTGAGTTAACAATTGTATATATATTGCCTAGCAAAATGGTGTAGTAGAGTGCATGAACAAGACTCTTCTAGAAAGAGTGAGGTGCAATGCTAATTTGTAACAAGAATGCTAATTTGTAACAAGAATTGTGGGCAAACACAATTAATATTGCTTGTTAATGCCAAAGTTGAACAAGGACCTTTGCCACATATGATGTCCTTTGTCAAATTTGCGACCTCTACCAAGTTGTTGTGATTAATTAACTTCCCTTGTCATCATAATTGGTCTGTCGCTATAAGCAAACAATCCAGAGTTTTTTGGGAACACTACCTTGCACAACCAGAGAAAACTTTGAGGATGGAAACTTGTCTTAAAGTTTAGAAATCTTGGCGAAACTTAGTCCTTAATATGCAAACTATAAAATGTTTAGTGTTTTTTTTTTAAATATTCAAATTTCTAATGATTTTTTATAGTTTCTATAACATTCTGGTAAATTTTAAGGTAAAATAATTGTATACTATAAAATTTGGATGACCTTTTTTTAATAAAAATGGAAAATGGTGAATCTATTTTTTTGAAAAAACATGGAAAATTAACCCACCTGTGAATATTAGCCCCTAAAATTTTCCTTGTTCACAACAATAAGCTTTATCGTCCAACTTTAGAACAATTGTTTGCTTATTGCACATTCTTGTGAATAATCAATAGTTCCATGAGACTTGCCAATTCATCACGACACTAATCAATGCAATGTTCAACTTGTAATTATTAATTTGATGAATTGGGGTTTTGGCGATGTTCATCTCAATTTACCAAGATTTACGATGTTAGGTTGCTTGTACAATACCAATCCAACTTTTATGGCTGTATTATTCTATCTAGAATGAACACTTATTTCAACACTACCTCCACTGAGAACCATAGACCAAATTGATCACAATGGACCCATAACAATGAAATAAGTTGTGTTAAGCTCCACTTGTCTAAGAACAATGCTTGACTATTGTTATAAACAAAAGAATTGATCTTCCACCATTGTAAACAACCCACAAATTATATATTGGTGAGTGTTTGTCATCCCTTCGCATTCCAAGTTGACTCATCTATGTGTGCATTCACCCATCGGTTATATGCAACTATGAGCTGACGTGTAGTGTTGTGTGCTCCAAGAAATCTAATTTGAAGCCTTTCCCCTCATTTAGGCAAAACCATTTCATACAAATGCAAAATCCAAAGATCAAATTTGAGATCAAGGAAACGCAAGCAAGACCGAATGAACTCTAGTGATGGGGCAAATCCAAAGGTATATAAATTTTTGAATCTCTGTAACTTTCCCTTCCATTGCTGCCCCTTACTTTGACAAAGTTGTCTTTATCATTAGAGAGTTATATAGAACATATTAGATAATATTTATGAAAGCAATAATGCACAAGGGCTTCACTCAATGAACTTTTGAAGGATATGGGAAAAACATACTTTCTTTAACATCTTTAGGAGGTTATGACAATATAGCATCAAAAGGGACGTCCTTTGAGCGCTTGAAGGAATGCATTATTGACTTTGCCATCTATTCTTCAAGGACCTTTCTAGCTATTAGACTATGATTGAAGGAACTAACTCTAATACCAATTGTTGGAAATACTAGGGGTGTGAATCAATATTTCGTCAATTAACCATTTTTTAACCAACAAATCACTATATTAAGCATTCAAGATTGAACACATGAACATAGGAGATTTATAACTCAAAGAAAATAATTTTCAAATTTTCTTAATATAATAAGTACAATCAAGTTTATCAGTTCCAACAGAAATTTTCGTAGGCTCCAACCTAAGAGATACACCAATCCATTAACTAACACCAACTTAGTGAATTCAAGGGCACCAACCCATTGGAGACACCAATCCCCTAATTGAGCACCATCTCATTGAATTTGTGGGCACTAACCCACAAGAAACACTAATCCCCAACATAACAAAATCAAATGGAGTTATCTTCAATTGCATGGTATCTCCTACATCCTCTATTACACATCCTTTTGTAGATAATGTCCTTGGGTATGGAGCTGTCAATTACTCTGAATGGGAAGTGTTATATCAGATTCTATCTACATTTGGAAGAACCACAAGCCTCATTCTTAACAAGGGAAAATTTGAGCTCATAATGGATGAGAAGGACGTTGCGACCTTTTAGCAAATAGTTTCCCTATTTGGGATCAATTCTATCCCCTTATTTTCGGGATTTAAGTACTTGGGTTGTTCACTCAAACCATGCAACTATGACATTATGGATTGGGATTGGTTGATTCTTAAAATTTAGAAAAAAACTTTCTTTATGGGATCACAGATGGTTGTCTCTCGGTGCTAGGGTGATCATGATTAAATTTGTTCTTCAGGGAATATCAGTGTATTGGATGCACTTACTCATTTTTCCTTTGGCGATCATCCATAAAATCAATGCCATCTTCGCCAAATTCTTGTGGTCAGGAACAAGACAAGTTAAAAAGTTCCACCTTATCAACATTGAAATGTCTCTCTTGCCCTCAAGACTGGAGAGGCTGGGGTCTAAGGGACACAAAGCGCTTTAATCTGTTCCTTCTTTCCCAAAATCTTTAGAGGGATTTAATGTTCAGGGTTTATGGAGTGGAATTATCAAAGGTAAATATCTCCATCATCAAAGTTTGGAGGACTGGGTTGTTGACGGTGCTCCTTCTAAGAGTGGGAAATTTGTGATATGGAGTAGTTTGATGCATGCCAAATGCTCGCTGTGTGGTAATCTGAGATGGAAAGCATGAAATGGTGACAAAATCTTAATCGGGTTGGATGCAATCAAGGGTTTGATGGGTGACTACATCCTCTCCTCAAATTATTTTAGCTTTGCACTAGTTGGGGTACAATTGCTTAGCCAACTTGAAGAATGCGCTTCAGTAGGATTGTTTTGTACTTTCTTGGCCCCATTCTTGGGATCTAGGAATTAATGTTGAGTTTGAACTTGAATGGGAGTCATATAGACTGAAATTCAGTGAGGTTGGAATTATTTTAAAAGACAGGCCAAATTCTCTTATTTGGGGAGGCCAAATTGTAGGCGATAGTATTGATGTTAAAGAAATTTACTCTTACTTTTCTGGTTCTCTTCCTATTTGTCCGTTTGACAAGTGGATGGTGCCCATGTGGAAATGGGATGCTCCTTTGAAGATTAATTTCTTCTCCTCGATGACCCTTTTCTATCGGATATTGACTTGGGAGAATTTGATGAAAAGGGGTTTTCAGGGTTTGAGTCGCTGCTATTTTTGTCATTCGGCCTTTGAAGATATTTTTCATCTGTTTTTGGACTACTCCTTTGCTAAGGCCATATGGGATCTTGTGGTGGAATTGTTGAACCTCATGATTAACAGGGGCTGGTCCTCCATCTTTGATTGCCTTATGCATTGGTCCTCGAGCCATAGACCCTACAAAACACTACCCCTATATGTTCTTTCAGGCATATGGCATTCCAAGAATGCATCTATTTTTTAGAATTGGATTTTTGATTGCCATTCTGCTTGTGTCAAAATCATCGGTTATTTCCTTGAGATTGGCCCCTGGTCTCCCAAGTCTCCTCAACGTTTTGTCCAATTTCAAGAGTTGGGGTCTTATTATCCCTTTGGCTTCTTTGATGGGGCCTCTGCTGATGGTAATTGCGGATGTGGGGCTCTCATCAATATCTGTCCTAATGAGGATTTTTGATTCTTTTGGAATGATGGTGGCGACAAAAATTGTTGGGCATAGGTCGTGGCACTATGGGGATTACTTTAGAGTGTTGTTTGGCTGGCCATTGACTCCATAAAGATCACTGGTGATTCAAAATTTGTCATTGATTGGTTGTTGGAGTGGAATTATTTGGAGGTTCCACTACTTCACCATTGGATGGCACATATTGCATTTTTTTGCTCTTCTTTCAGTGACATATCTTTTCTCCAAGTTTATATGGAGAAAAATGTGGAAGCAGATACTCTGTCTAAATGTGGGATTACTCTTGAGGTGAAAGCATGAAGATGGGTTACACGTTTGGGCCAAATGTGGCGATGAAATTTCAAATTTTTCCTCTTTTATCGAATTGCACCCCTCAAAATTCATATAAGAATTATGAAATTTGATTCGGAGTAAAAAGAAAATATGTGAAGAATTATGTTTTTGTCCTAATGATTTTTTTTTTCAAAAAAAGTTACTGTCGTATAGTCTCTCAATTTTCCATTAAATGCAATATATGTCTTTGCAAATTTTCCCAAAACTTAAGAGATATGTGTGTGTTCACGTAGCATAACTTAGTCTAAAAGGTGTAATATATATATATATATATATATATATACACACACACACACACACACAGAGAAAGAGAACTAAATTTTTTGTATTAAAAATTTATTTTTTTATGCAAAATTATTTCTTTTTATTATTTTTCGAAGTTGGTGAAGTTATATTTCAATTGCATTTTGGAGACACCTGTTCACACAATATTTTTTTCAACTCTTTAAATAAATTGAAAAACCAAGAGTACTCTTTGGAAGAGGACTCGTAAACGAAGATAATGGTATTTTTTGAATTTTTTTCGTTGTGTATATTTCATTTTATTGATTTTTTATTCAGCTCCTTTGAAACTATCCAAAAAAATTTCAAGTGTTATGTTTAAAAGATATTAGATGAAAAATATCACATGAATTCGAAAGTGTCAAATTCATATGCCATCGGATACAAGATTCTTTCATGAATCCAATGTGATCAACTCTGTCACTTAAGGACATTTTCTGACCTAAATTCGATAAATCCAATAGGGTGCAAAATGGGGTTGCAGAGAAATTTGCAAAAGAGGCGCTGAAACTGTAATTTTTAGGATTTCAAGAACTCGATCTGTCAGACATCACTATGGCAAAGAGGGGATATGAAGGATAAACATTGAATTGTGTCTATTATTCACATGATATACTTTTATAATACATTATGACGACCCCTGGTTTCCATATACCAAGTGGTCTCTTGGAATCCCTTTGACTGTTTATATTCGACACCAACCCTTAGAGGATTAGGTGTCCAACATTCCCCCCCTTAATCCACAGGGGTATGTATGAGTCCAAGAAGAGAGTTGTAATACAAAATGTGACAAAAATGCATGGCAGCACTAGGCTGAATGTGCTCTCTGAAATGTTGGCATAAGGTGGTGGTTTAAGGATGACCACCAACACTGGAACACTTAGTGCAGTTCTCAGAACTCTTCCAAATATGGCAAGAAGCTGAAGTCTTCTGTTAGAGGAAGTGCTCCTAATGTTTTGAAGAGGGAGACCTTCAACCTCGAAAGAGAGATCTGCAACCTGCATAAAAATGGAGAGCCTCAACCCGAAAAGGGAGGTTTCAACCAAAACTGGAAAGAAGTTGAAGTCTTACGCTAGAGGAAGTGTCCCCAATTATTTGAAGGGAGGTCTCAACTCAGCATAGATGGTTTAAGGCTGACCAGTAATCGAAGGCATGCTCAGTTGCATCTTTGTCTCTGGATACAACTTTGAATCTGGTATGGTAGGTTGTGGCTCAGGCTTGCTTGATTCGGATTTGAAGCTTGTATATGACCATCACTTCCCCCCTGTCATATACAAGGTGAGAATATGGAGAAAACTCAACTGCAAGATTGTTCAATACTCTAGAACAAGTTCTAACATATGACTGGAATATCTTCTTGGCTATTGATCCATCTAAGGTGAATCTTTATTCCCACAGGAGGCTTTTTTTTGAAGCATCTGTTTGAAGAAGGAGTGGTTTTATGAGAATGCTTACATGGATTAAGATCAAAACAATGATCTTTCATATAAACAAATTGGTGACAATGTTTGTATTTAACAATATGTTGAGGTTGCTGTGGAAGAGGAGCGAGATCTTGAACAACTGAAGGTGAATTGTCATGAAGAAACCCAACACTTTGAAATTGAACGGGCTTGAAATAGTCTGGAATATGAAATGACACATCCTTATCATATTCAAGACCTATTTTGTGCTTGTTGTGGACAAGCTCTTCCCAAGGTCGGATGATGGGCTTGGGAAATGCAGATTGAACTTTTGCATCTGCATGCAAATATGCTCCTTTATTGGGCATTGAATCTGAATGAGCTTCAACTTTATATTCTTGCTACTGATGGGAGTTCGTCTTAATGTTCTGAACAAAAACAGGCTCAGAATGATGACTCCACTGCTATAATTCTTCTTGTTGAAGCTGAGATTCAAGTTGTAAAATTCTATCTTCTCTTGTGCATTTTGTATACATTTCTGAATGTCAGCAATAGTGTTTTTACTGATTTTGACTGTGCTATCAATAGTGGATATGATTAGAGTTCTCAATAACTCTAATATTATTTTAAACTTAGCCATTTTTCTTAACATTTAACAAATAAAGAATGTGAGATTCAATTCTATCACTAGCAATTATGAAATATCTTCTTCTAGAAACAATATGAAGCCTTGATGGTAGGCTTTGGAGCAACCATTAAGACCAACTTTCAACATATACCACTATATACCTTACGTACCACCAAAACTCAATGTATACATGTGCTCCTTCGATCATTTAAAAACATTTCTTTCAAGAACCATACACACTTATGCAACAATAAATCAAGGAATTTAATATCATTCACCAAGGACATACCATATTTCAATGCAACATACGTGCAATACATTTCAGACTTTCAACACACCATTCCCACGTTGCAATCCCACCATTCAACATCGTGTTCAACACTCCATTCCATGTTGTAAATGGACCAATGCACATAGAATAATATACCCACAGAGATTGAACTACACATGAAGCTCCACATAACTCATAAAATTCAACGGTGAATGTCCAACGCATATACCAGATTGTTCGAATTTTTGTTCTTCATATGCTAAAATACCATAAAAATTACGTAGCTTGTGAAATAAAAATGAGGCGCTTCAATTACTTACAAACCCTCTTGTCGACTTGGGTTATGTGTTGGACTGCAGGGCCATTAGTGGGCGTTGTCTGTAGAAAACCTCTAGGAGGCGGAGCCTTGCTGTTCCATCGTTTTCCTATGTCAATACAACGATTTTGTTTTTGTAACTTGGTGTCCTGAAGCCGGAGGATATGCGTGTCTGAGGATCCCGCATGTAGATCGAGCAACGCCAGATGCATTCGTTGGTAAAACTCAAGGGTTTGGATTTCCAATTTTCTAATGCTGGACTTTCGTTATCCCTAAGTGAAAGTGTGAAAAGCCAGAGTATGCTTATCACTATTATCAAAATGCATTCCCAACGATACTTTTCTCATTAAAAAAGACATACCAGAGAATATTAATATTCATCAAGAGTGAATTGAAAGGTGAGATTGCATATCAGGTTACAATAACAAGTGGATGTGAAATTTTGTGACCAATAGGGTTTGTAGTTAATCATACGGCATAAACGAATACAATATCAAGATTCTAGACAATTTGAACATATATTCGTGATTATTTTCGAGCTTTCACACACGCCAAGGCCTGGAATTGTATATGCCCTGTCGTTGCTTGAACTTGGCAGCGAAGGTGAAGAAATGGCAGCGAAACAATCATGAAGTGATGGAAGGAATCTAGCCATGGTGGCACAAAACGATGCCTTGAATCATATTGTAATATGGTTTTACCAACTTCCATAGTGTGAATGAGCTGCATGAATGGGATTCAGAAATGAGAAATGTTAGTGATGGTTTTGATGTCATCTCTTGATTGGATGAGGCCTCACAGAGAACGCTATACGCTATTGGGGACTCAAATGTGTGGGTGAAGACATGTTGATCCAAACTCAAAAGTTGTAAAACATTTTGTCATTAAGGGGGGGTGGTATGGACTGGAGCGGTATTATGGGCCCACAAAGGGCGGTTTGTAGAGCCAGTGTATATGTAAGGTATGGGGGAGATGATAACTGGTGAGCTGGTTGTAGGTGTTAAGGATACTTGTTCAAAACCAGAAACGATCTCCTCAAGCTTGGGTTGAACTTCTTCTCGGGTTTCCTTTTGAGAATCAGTCATCAACTTCCAAATTTAGTTATTCTGCAAAAATAGCAGAATTGTTTAATTTACCCGTTATTCGGCAAACCTTCAGATTTTCCATGGAATAAAAAAGAATGAAAACCCCAGTTTATAACCTTGTAGCGTCCATCATTCCACAAACGTTTATCACGTTAATTCTTCGTCGTCAATCTCAACACTCAATCCGATGGTTATCGCTTTCCCCGCTTACAAACTAGCCGGACGATCTCCACCGTTGATCAATCTTGCTTGATCCAATGGTTGACGTGTATTCTCACGTGGATTATTGCACGATGTTTAACGAGATGAGAGCATGCGAGAAACGTAGTTTTCCTATGCTACATGTCAGCCGCTAAGTGTAATCGCGTAAAATTTCAGAATATAACTTACCACCTTGACACTGCTTGAGAAACAACTTTCACCTTTGAAGACCGCTTTTCTATTCTAACTAACTTCTGCGCTTGTTAGCACGCGATAACCGTTAGATCTATTGGATTTGTCGATCAGATGGTTCAGACCTCTTCCTGGGTTTCTTGCGAATTTATTAGGTTTTCCTCATTTCGCCAAGGTTTTAGCGCTTTCGCCAAGTTTAATCTGTCTCTAAGTTATATTCAAGATATCGCTAACTAAACTCCGTGGGTTCGAAATGCATTCGAATTAACTCCATACACAGTGAATGAAGATTTAAACGCAATAACACAAGATTATATAAAATCTAGTTTTAAAGGGACCAAACTGGAAATCAACAACATTCAACAATATCTCGAAGGAACTTCAACCCTCCGAGATTGACCATTCATGTGCCGAATACACAGAAATACAAGGAGACTTCAAAATTTACAGTCGAATCCTCCACAGCCAAATCCCTTTACATTAATTCGAAACTTACATAAATACTTGTACATACAACAACTAGATCCTGAACCAATGGAACAAAACTGCCTAATCCTATCTAATTTGCATGATATTTTCCTCGAGAATATCAACTAAGCCTAACTACTTGAATTAATTACAAGATAATCCAAATCCTAAATTCTAGCTCAAACCCTATCTAGAAAGCTTTGTAAAGTGATAGCTAAAGGATCCCACTCTTTTGCTTATAATTTTTTTTTGTATTTTTGGAATAAAATTCGAAGCCTTTTGTCTTCAAGCCTCATGCTCCTGCATCAGACTCTTGAGGACAAAATTCTTCATGGGCTTCTATCCATGAGCTCTTCTACAGAACTGCCCAACTTCTGTAGCATGGCATCTTTCATCCAGGTAGCATCAGCGATTGGTTGATCCTTCCACTTGACCAAATACTAAAAATACTCCTGTCCCCTTGTCATCTTAAACAATTTCTTATCCAATATCTTCGCTGGGTGCAATGCCTTTGCTGTAGGTAACTATTTTACCCAATTAACCTCTTGTTCTTCCTTGTCTTCTGTTGTATCCTCTGCATTTCTACTTTCATACCTGTACAAATCAGCAACATTGAAAATTGGAGATATTCCAATATCAGGGGGTAATTCAATTTCATAAGCATTTGCAGAAAATTTCCTCAAGGCTCTGCATGGTCCAATTTTCTTAAATATTAACTTGTTATACTCCCTTTTTCGAAATCTTTCCTTCCTTAGGTGTGCTAAAACCAAATCTCCAACCTCAAAATTAACTTCTCTCTTCTTCAAATCGGCTCTGCTCTTGGACTTTATGTTGCTATCTTGTAACTGTTGTTTTACCTGTTCATATATTGCTTGAATCTCTAAAACAAAATCTTCTCCTTTAGCACTTCTCATTTCAGCTTTACCCAAGTCTCTTAATTCAGACACTCCTTTTGGGTGCATTCCATAAACTATATGGAATGGAATCTGCCCTGTACTCCTGTTAGGAGAATCATTATAAGCATATTCAACCTGTGCCAAAATTTGATCCCATTGCTTTGGATGTTCACCTGTAAGACTTCTCAGAAGATTACCCAAGCTTCTGTTTACAACTTCAGTCTGTCCATCAGTCTGAGGATGATAAGCTGAACTGAAACTCTGCTTGGTACTAAGCTTCTTCTACAATGTCCTCCTGAAATGACCAACAAATTTGGTGTCTCTGTCTGAAACAATGCTCTTAGGTAACCCATGCAACCTTACAATCTCCTTAAAAAACAAATTAGCAATGTGAGTAGCATCACTGATTTTATAACATGGAATAAAATGTTACATTTTAGAAAATTTGTCAACCACAACATAAATTGAATCATTTCCTCTTTGAGTTTTTGGTAAACCCAAAACAAAGTCCATACTTACCATATCCCAAGGTCTATCTAGAATAGGTAATGGATCATACAAACCTGTGTTTTGGCTTCTTCCCTTTGCATATTGACAAACTTTACAATTTCTCACATACTTCTCCACTTCAGATCTCATCTTCGGCCAGAAATAAAACCGGTTCAACTGCTCAAAAGTCTTGTCTGCACCAAAATGTCCTCCAAGTCCCCCATATGTTTCTCCTTGATTAAATTTTCTCTCATAGGGTATGCAGAATTGGTTTTTTTTAAACAACAACCCTTCTTGTAAGAAAAAATCCAGCCACTTACTTCTGTCTAACAAAACAAGATTTTTACAAGCTTCAAATGCCTCTTTAAAAGCTAAATCTTTCTCATACAATTCTTTAAGAAAATCAAAACCCAACACTTGAATTTGACTTTCCTGAACTAAAATGCTTTTTCTACTTAAGGCATATGCTACTTTGTTTGATTGGCCAGTTATATGCTTCAATACAAAATTAAAACTTTGAAGATATTCTACTCTTTTTGCATGCTTCTGACTAAGCTTTCGCTGTTGCATAATGTATTGCAATGCATGATTGTCTGAATAAAGTATAAACTCCTTAGACATCAAGTAATGTCTCCATTTCTTCAATGATTGTACAACTTCATAAAATTCCTTATCATAAGAAGAATATTTCTTCTTTGATTCATTCAATTTTTCACTGAAATAAGCTACAGGTCTGTTCTCCTGACTTAAAACACCGCTAATAGCTTATCCACTAGCATCACATTTCACTTGAAAAGGTTTATTAAAATTAGGCAAAATCAAAGTAGGTTTCTCAGTGATCTTCTTTTTCAACAGCTAAAAGTTCTTTTCTACTTCAATAGTCCACTTAAATGGTTGTTTATCCTTCTTTATGGTGTTAATAATAGAAGCATTGATATTACTAAAATTCCTTATGAAATTTCTATAAAAACTAGTAAGACCATGAAAACTTCTTACCTCAAAAACACTTTTTGGTGAAGGCCACTCAATGATTTCCTTTATCTTCTCTGGCTCCATCTTTAATCCATCAGCAGAAACAACAAAGCCCAAATATACCAACTCTTCCTTCATGAATGAACATTTCTTTAAATTTAATAGTAACTTTTCTTGTTGCCACTTTTGTAAGACATAACTTAGATGTCTCATATGTTTCTCTCTAGATCTGCTGTAAACTAATATATCATCCATATATACTATTACAGATTTACCAATAAATTCTTTCAACACTTCATTCATAAGTCTCATAAATGTACTAGGAGCATCTGATAACCCAAAAGGCATTACCATCCATTCATACAGTTCTTCATTTGTTTTAAAATACATTTTCCATTCATCACCTTCTCTAATCCTTATTTGATGATAACCACTTTTTAAATCTAGCTTTGTAAAATATTTTGCTCCACTTAAACAATCCATCAAATCTTCAATTCTAGGTAAAGGAAATCTGTACCTAATTGTTATTTTGTTGCTTGCTCTTGAATCAATGCACATTTTCCAGCCTCCATCTTTCTTTGGACTCAACATTGTTGGCACTACACAAGGACTCAAACTCTCTCTAATTAGTCCTTTATCTAACAGTGCTTGAACCTGTTTCCTGATTTCTTCATTTTTTGTGGGAGTCATCCTGAAAGTTGCTTTATTTGGTAGATTTGCTCCTGGAATCAAATCTATATGATGACTGTTTTTTCTAATGGGTGGTAACTCATTAGGCAAATCATCTACAATGTTATCACAATAATTCTCCAGCGTCTCTTGAATTTCAATTGGCAAATCAGAAATTTTAGTGGAAGTAATTATTACCTTGGATTTGCAAATCATGCAAAATTTACCTCATCCTCTTCAATCTGCTGCAAGTATTCTTTTCCACTCAATAATAAAGTCTTTGGATCAGATTTTCTTGATGCATCCTCTTCTTCCATAGGCAGCGATGCATGATTAACACCACCTTTACCAAATTTGTATGTTTTCTTTTTCCCATCATGCATAGCTCATCTGTCACACTGCCAAGGTCTTCCTAACAATATGTGACACACATCCATAGGCATCACATCACACAGAATTTTGTCTTTGTATTTACCCAATTGCAACTCCACTTCACACTATTAATTCATTAACAACTGATGTCCTTTTGGAGCCATGACACCTTGTAAGGTGTTGGATGTTTCTTTGTCTTTAATTTCAACTTCTCCACCACTTATGTAGAGACCAAATTATCAGTACTGCCACTATTAATTATTATTTGACAACATTTTCCTTGAACCTTGCACACAGTCTTGAACAAAGTCTTTCTTTGTGCTGGTTCAACAACTTCCTTTGTTGGCTTTAACAAAAATTTGTTAACTACCAAAGATTCCCCTTTCTCTGGTACATTTTCTTCTTTTGACACCTTTGCTGCTTCCTCTCCAGTCTTAGAAACATTGACATTTCCCTAATTTGTTCCTACGTTTTTTGGGCATTCATAGGTTCTGTGCCCCAGTTTGTTATAGCTGTAACATCCAATTTCTCTTCCTCTACCTTTGCCTCCTCTTCCTCTAGAAAAACTCCTTCTGCCACTTGCATCACCTTCTGTGGGTGTATGTTGACTCACGTTGCTATTAGCTCCATCTCTAGGTGCTGTAGATCTTCCTCTACCACCTTGACTTCCCCTTCCTTGGAAAGTACCTCTACTTCTGTTAGATTGCTTCTTCACGAGTTTTTCTTCAGCCTTCAATACCATCTGATAAGCCTTTTCTTCTTTTTTAGGAGACAACAAACTTATCTCATCTTGGATCTCCATTTTGAGACCATTTATATATCTTGCAACCTTCTCATACGTATCTTGAATTTGTCCAACTCTTATGTTCACTTTGTAAAATTCCTCTATGTATTCTTTCACAGTCAAAGACCTCTGTCTAAGGTTCTGCATCTGTTTATATAATGAAAGTTGATAATCATTTGGAAAAAACTTACCTCTCAACTTTTCCACCATCCGGTTCCAATTTTTAATTCGTTGCTTACCAAGTCTTTTTCTTTCTGCCTGCACTCCATCCCACCAAAGTGTTGCATGTCCTTTCAATTTTGTGACAAAAAATTTCACTCTCTTTCCTTCTTCCATTTCTTCATAATCAAAGAATTTTTCCATGTCATTAATCCAGTTTATCAACTCCTCAAGGTTTAAACCTCCTATATAAGCGGAAACCTCAAGTCTAGGTTTAGATGTGGATCCCAACACTGATTTAAAGAATCTCATTTCAGGAGTAACTTCTGTAGGTTCCTCTTCTTCTGCAGCTTCAGCTTTAGGCTCACTGACGTCTCCATCTCTTTGATTTCCCATTGCCATTGCTTCTAGTCTAGCTTGCATATGTTCCATAGCTTCCAACACTTCAACATTTGCAACTGGCCTTCCTCTTCTTCGACCACCACCATGTATTCCTCCAACTCTGAAAGCCATGTTGGATTTCTTTCTCTGATTTTTGAGATCCTGATCAGTGTCAATATGTTGCTCTGATACCACTAATGGTGGGCTGGTTGCAGGTGTTAAGGGTAATCGTTCAAAACCAGAAACGATCTCCTCAAGCTTGGGTGGAACTTCTTCTTGGGTTTCCTTTTGAGAATCAGTCATCAACCTCCAAATTTAGTTATTCTGCGAAAATAACCTTTAGATTTTCCCCAAAATAAAAAAGAATTAAAACCCTAGTTTATAACCTTGTCACGTCCATCATTCCACAAACCTTTATAGCGTTAATTCTATGCCATCGATCTCAACACTCAATTTGACGGTTCTCGCTTTCCCTGCTCGCAAATTAGCCGGGCGATCTCGACCATTGATCAATCCTTCTTGATCCAATGGTTGACGCGTAATCTCGCGTGGATTCTTGCGCAATGTTTAACGAGCCAAGAACACGCGAGAGAAGCAGTTTTCCATGCTACATGTCAGCTGCTAAGTATAATTGAGTGAAATTTCAGAATACAATGTATGACCTTGAGACCACGCGAGAAACAACTTTCACCTTCGAAGACCGCTTTTCTATTCTGACTAACTTCTGCGCTTGTTAGCACACGATAACCGTTAGATCTATTGGATCTGTCGATCGGACGGTTTAGACATTTTCCTGGGTTTCTTGCGAATTTATCAGGTTTTCCTCATTCTGCCAAGGTTTTAGCGCTTCCGCTAAGTTTAATCTGTCTCTAAGTTATATTTAGCATATCGCTAACTAAACTCGGTGGGTTCGAAATATATTCGAATTAACTCCATACACAGTGAACGAAGATTTAAACGCGATAACACAAGATTATATAAAATCTAGTTTTGAAGGGACCAAACTAGAAATCAACAACATTCAACAATATTTCGAAGGAACTTCAACCCTCTGAGATTGACCATTCATGTGCAAAATACACAGAAATACAGAGAGACTTCAAATTTTACAGTTTAATCCTCCACAGCCAAATCCCTTTACATTAATTCAAAACTTAAATAAATACCTGTACATAAAACAACTAGATCCTGAATCAATGGATCGAAATTGCCTAATCCTATTTAATCTGTATGATATTCTCCTTGAGAATCTCAACTAAGCCTAACTACTTGAATTAATTACAAGATAATCCAAATCCTAAATTCTAGTTTAAATCCTATATAGAAAGCTTTGTAAAATGACAACTAAAGAATCCCACTCCTTTGTTTGTAAATTTTTTTTTTTTTTTTTTTTTTTTGGAATAAAATTTGAAGCCTTTTGTCTTCAAGCCTCATGCTCCTGCATCAATAACGATACACATATTGCGACCATGAGCAAGCATGGATGGGGGAGCCATTCAGGGGGAGTGCGTTGTGAACTGGTGGTAGGAGTCGATCGGTCCAGTGAGAGGAGTCGACGGTGTAGACCGCAGGGAGCACGATGTTAACCGAGGTGGATGGTGCGTTATGCTTGGAGGAAACCAGTGTGATAGTGGAAGGTCATCCGGAGGTATTGCGGGTGTTAACAATAATATATTAAAACGAAAACCAGTGGTGTGAGGAGAAGGAGGAGCGGTGTGATACCTCAACACGAAGCCACAAAGCCATGCATACACAGTTAGCAGTGGTATGGTGGTATGAGAGAGGAGGCGGTATAGGCCACAACAGAGAGTCAACACATAAATATGAAAATTGGCTCACAGTATAACTCTGCAACAATACTCAACTCAGTCTATGCAATGTAATACCATAGGTCGGACCAGACACAACACCACACAGTAACATAATATTACCATCAAATTGTTACCATGCCAATACAACATAGTTATCGATCAAACGAGAACTATTACCACAAAATGTGTGCTCGAGCCCAAAAATTCCAAAAAAACATGGCAAAACAACCCAAAAATAAAAAGTGTTGATTATGCATCACCATTTTTTTTTTTCAAAGTAAATTTTCAATATTTTTAAAAAATAAGAGTAAAAAACAATAAAAGCCATTTTGTTTGGTGCAAAAAACACCTTGAAATCAAAAAGTGTTGATGCTAGAATAAGGTCTTTTTTTTAGGGTACATTTTCAACATTTTTTAACAATGACGTTAAAAATAAAATATCATGACTCTGAAAAACTTTAAATTTCTAATGATTTCCAAGCATGACATTAACGATTTTTAAGCATGACATTAAATTTAAAATATCACTTCTTTGAAAAACCTTAAAATTCCAACAATTTTCAAGCATGGTGTTAAGAAAAAATATTTATAACTGTTTTCAACCATAACATTAAAGATAAAATATCACGACTTAGAAAAATATTAAAATCTTGACAATTTTCTACCATGGAATTAAAACCAAAGATTATGACTACAAAACATTCTTAAGTTTTCAAAATATTTCAAGCATGACATTATGAAAAAATTTTATGACTAAAAAAACTTTAAAAATGAACACCTGAATGAAAGAGTTATTATACCAAGAGTAATTTTTTTTAAATGCTAAATGTATAGAGATTTGAAAATCTTAGCCTAAAACAACTTGATACATTGCAAAACAAATTTAGAAATCAACTATCAAATTGACACGCAATGTAGGTGAGCTCAACCCATTGTAATGAAAACTTAAAGACCAACCATGAAATTAATACATTGTGAGGCATACTTGATTTATTATAACGAAAAATTTAAAATCAACTATCAAATTGCACATAATGGGATTGGGTTGTTAG
>APFE031611470.1:215053-269611 GCA_000404065.3 Pinus taeda
ATAATAAAAATAGTGGGCTTCTATGGGGCACAATAGTAACAATATGGGCACAATAGGGGCACAAAAATATTAATAAGGGGTACAACTACAATAGTAATGGGGTAATCACTAGTATTATGGGGACCCAACAGAGCCTAACTCTATGGGTGTTTCCATGTTACAAGCGTCAAGAGCTACCCTTAAACAACCCCGTAAACCGGATCAACAACATGCTCCTCATCACCCTGTTGTTTCTATTCCAGTTGAGCCCTCTGGATCCACCCCTCAGGACCTCCTCCGTTTGTCGATGCCTCTCCCATGTTTCCACCAGGAACTATTCCTCCAAGTCTCAACCATCCAAGAGCTATTTCGTCGGGACATTACCTTGCAAGCCAGATATTGTTCTTATTTCCCCCTTTAGGAGTATTTTCTGTCCCTGTCATGGATTTTCTGGTCCTTCCTAACATGACTATGGGGATCCTAGTGATGAGCCTCATCATTGGGTAATTACATGGGCCTTAATTTTCCTTAATTCACCTCCTAGTTTAGTCAAACCAACTATTCTTACAACTTATTGCATACTTTTGATTATATTTTGTTTATGAGATGAGTTAGAGTTGGATATTATGCTTTGCGGTCTAATGTGCATGTAATGCAGGAATTAAGGATAAAAGCAAGGAAAAATGTAGGAATAAAGGAATAAAGAGTAAAAGCAAGGAATTGTGGCAAATACCCTGGTAAAAACTCGAATGGGACAAGGGAGAGCAATTATAGGAGGTAATTCCTCCTCATTTACTACCCCTCCATTCGAATATTCCTCCATCATCTTGGAGTGCAAAAAACCATCACTTTGAAGACTAGAAGATAGCCGAGCAAGTGAAAGTGACAAAAACCTGTTTATCTTGAGTGGGGAGCTTAGCCTCCCTAATTGGAAGGAATTCATTGGAGACTTAAGATGTATAAATAGAGAGACTTAGGACCCCAATAGGATTCAAATTCTTATTCTAAAACTCCACTTTATTCCTGAGCTGCAAGACTTGTGACAGTTTGTTCTGTAATCCATGGTTTTTATAATAAAAATGCATTTCGTTTTGAGCCAGCTCTGAGTTAACTCAGAGGGCTAAAGCTCTTGGGTTAGGGCCCAACCCAGGCAGCCAAAGTTCCTCTTTACTGTACATGTATGCTAGCATAGATTCCCGGATTTCATTGTTCATTTGTTTAAGTAGTATAGATTTTTGTTCTGTTCATTTGCTTAAGTAGCTTTCTGGTTCTATTCATTTGCTTAAATAGATGCATTTCATTATAGTAGTGTAGAGTAGATTGGTTGTGCTTAAGTTTACTTCCATTTGTGCCTTCTTTCAGTTCACAGGGCAGCTAGAGGAAAAAGATCACCATAAGGTTATGCGTAGGTGTCTCGCCCTCATTTCCTCCCTCTGGGACCATGACTTAATGAAGAGACCCTTCAGTAACCCCAAAAACACAGGTTTCTGATTCTCGCTTGATCTATGGAGTTTGTAGTTTGATGCCGTTACTTGTCCACCCTCACTAGCTTTTATGTTGTTTTTCATTTCAAACTGCCTTCAACACGTTCTTCATGCATCGTTTCATTACTGTATGAGCCACAAAAAACCTTCCCAATCATCGTCTAATTCATTTGTTTATCCAATTGTCGCCTCGTGTGAAGTCTTCCACTTAATTTATGCGCTTTAAGTCCCCAATGTCGATTTGCCTTGCGTGATCCGACGGCTATCGTGTCACCTCAACACTTTATGCGCTTTAAACCCCCACCGTCGATCTACGTTGCTTGATCCTACAACTATCGCGCAATCTCACACAGACTCTTGCACGACTATTATCTGACCGAGAGCACGTGAAAAAAGTGGTTTTATCGTGTTACGTGTCGATCAGTTAGGCTAATCGCTTAAAATATGAAAATACAGCTTACAGCATTGAGGGCACGCGAGAAACTACTTATCGCCCTTGAAATCCGCTCCATCATTTCTACATGTTTCTTTTTCCTGCGATACGATCTCTGTCATCCATCCTCTGATTAATCATGTCCGTCCATCTCTTGACTTAATCTCCGCGATAAGTTCTCCGTTGTTCATCTTGTTCGTTTGTCTGGTTCGTCCATCTATCCACTTAACCTCCGCGATAAGACCTCAGCCGTTCATCCCATGCATTCACCCTGTTCATCCATCTAGTCACTTAAGACTTCAAAATAAGATCTCCGCTGTTCATCTTCTGTTCGTTGGTTGATCCAACGGTTCTTATGCAGGACTGCTTCCTTACGTCCTCCTTTCACTGATTTCGACCTTCGATTGCTCTTCCACTTGAAAACTGATTTAGCTTAAGTTTCTTTGCTTACACCTTTGTATAGTTTGATGCTCTTTACCTTTGCAACTTAGATAGAAACATTAGGTTAGTGATTGATTTGGCAATTTTGCTTAGCATAACTGTTTAATCGGTTAATTATGTTATGATGTGATTTAGCATTACATGCTGTTTTCTTCATTATTGCAGTAGAGAAGCTCTCTCTTAGAATATATTTGCTCTTCTTCCATCAAAGAATTAAGCTTCTTCTGACCCTATAGAAGTCTGGCTTGGAACCCTTGGGGTCGCTTATGAGATGAGAAGTGACAATAGGCAGTACCTTCACTTTTACTTGTGCATATTGCACTGTCACCTCCAAGTTTGTACGAACCCCGGGTTGATAAGTAAAGTTGGTAGCCCTGGGAGTTGCAACATTCTTGTTGCAATACCTAGGCTCATCACTTTTTTGTGCCGTTGCTGGGTAGATGTCTAAGTAGAATGTGATTACTGCTTTCTTCTATTTCTAGTCTGCAACTTTCTTTTCTTCTACTTACTATCCTTAATTTTTTTTCCATTAGTTTATTTCTGCAAAGGTAATCTAGTAGATTCCTTTCTTTCATTTGTCATTATCTACTTTCCTTTCCATTCTCCAAGTAGGATTTCAATCAAGCAAGTAGTCTTTTTATTAGTATTTTTCATTCAAATCATCAATTTCATTTCTGCAAAGTACTTTATAGCTTTAAAGAAAATCTTACACAAAAACCAACCCAAAAACATTTCCTTTCATGCCTAGTAGGAATAGGGAAAATTCAGGGAAATTCTTGTCAAATACCTCCACTGCATCCAACAGTCAACCTTCTCTGTTCTTCAGTGACAGTGAATTGGAAGACCCTTTAGGTGAGCAACCTTACATATTTGAGGAACCTACAGGGGAAGAAGAAGAGGAAGAACCCATTCCTACTGAACCAATGGTTGAAAACCAAAATGACAGAGGAAATAGAGAGATAATTGAGGGTGCCTTCCCCATCAGGGAGACTAATGGGGACACTAAGATGAAGAATATAAGCCCCTCTACTCTACCTCATTTCCATGGCCTGATCACAGAGGACCCTGACACTTTCCTCTTTGAGTTTGTTGTTATATTTCGAACCTATGACTATACAAATGATGAGAAAAAGTTAAAACTGTTTCCATCTACCCTCAAGGATGCAGCATTGCGCTGGTTTATGGGTTTACTTGGAGATAACATCACAAATTGGGCTCAGATGAAACATGCTTTTAAAAAAAAATATAGGGACTACTGTAGGTCAAAGGACACTAAAGAAGATAATTTTAGGATGACCATAAGCCAGGATGAATCCTTAGAAGACTATGAAGAAAGATTCCAGCTCAGTTACAAAAGGGCCATGTGCACACTTGACCCTGAGTCACTAAAGCTGGTCCTTCTTAGAGGAGTAAGGGAGGATCTTATGGATACGTTACATGTGATAACATGAGGTTATATCTACCAATTACCCTGTGAGGATATTAAGCCTGTATTTAGAAACCATTCTAGGGCAACCAGGAAAAATGGTAAGGGTAGTTAACCTATGGCTAATACATCATCTTCCAACTCACCCATCAAGGGTGAAATTGGAAATATGCTAGAAGATTTCAAAAGTGATATGCTGCAAATCCTTGCGTTCCAATTGGACACCCTGAACATCAAAAGGAAGCAAGAGGAAGCAAGAGGAAGCAAGAGGAAGCAGAAAGAGCCTTGACCATATTTTGTCCTAGATGCATCAGGAGGCATCTTAGGAATGGATGTCCATTGAACTGTATTAAGGTTTGCTCAATCTGTGAAGGAAACCACTCCACAGAAAAGTGCCCTTCTTTACCTGGACTCAAAGCCGTATATTAAGGAGCTGAAGGGGTCACTAAGAAGCTTTGCTACATCAACCAAAGGAGACCTCCTGGGCATAGACCATACCAACAAGGTATGCAAGGGTCATCCCATGCATGTTACAACCCTAACCAAACCACATCTATACCTTGTTGGGGACCCCCTGCTCATCCTTCTATTCTACACCCCCTCCTTGGTCCTATGCATCTCAGTATCATTCTCAGCTAGCCAGCCAATCATTGCAACCTTATGTTCAGCCACAACCTCAGTGGAATACCCCACACTAGGGGTGGAAGCCCCAATTCAACAATGTTACAACTCTATTGCATCCACCACCTACCCAACCACAACTCCTGCACTCTGATCCACCCAAGCAACCCCAGATGCCTACCCAGCCAAATTCGAACCTGAACAATACGTAGGCTCAACAAGTATACAGTGGAGAGACATCATAGCCAGCTTATGTTGTAGAAATCCAGGATATCAACCTAAGATCTAGGAGAATTATCCCTGATAACCAACCTCCCTCTCCACATAGGGAGGTTGAGGAAGAAAGAGAGGAAAGTAACCTTAAAGTAAATCCACCCTTTCTTGAGAGATTAGCCCAACCACTCCATCCTACCCTAGAAGAAACCGAACTTCTGGGAGAATTGAAAAATCTATGTGTAAAGATCCCCCTTCTCCAGGCAATCAAAGATGTTCCCATTTACAATAAGTTGATTAAGGAGAAGTGCTTCAAGCATCCAGGAAGAAGAAAAAGGGATGCCCCTACCATTAATGTCATTGGGAAACTATTTGACTTAATGCTGGGGCAGGTAATATGTCCAAAATATCTGGACCCTGGAAGCCCAGTAGTAGATGTGCACATCAATGGCACCATTGTCCCACACACTCTGATTGATCTTGGGGCTGCCATTAATGTTATGACCAAGGACACCATGCTCAAGCTCAACCTCCAAGGGTCATTGAGGAAGACCACAACAATTCTGCAACTTGCAAACCATTTCACAACCACTGCTGAGGGAATTCTAGAGGATGTGATGGTCTCCATTGACTCCTGGGAGTACCCTGCCGATTTCCTATTTCTTTAGCCTAAGGCTAATCTTATTGGTTACCCTCTCATCCTTGGGAGGCCATGTTTGGCCACAACTGATGCTTACATTAGCTGCAGAGCTGGGAATATGACCATCAAGAATGGGCATATGTCAAAACAGTTAGTCCTATACCCTCCTGCTCAACCTACCCTAGAGCATGATTTACCTTTATGGTTGGAGAAGGAGGAAGAAGATGAGGTTTATTCTGCCCAACTTTATGCTTTGGGAGTAGCCATAGGAGGAGGACAACAAGATGAGGATGACTTAATTGAACACCTGCTCCAAAGTCCAACTCCTAGTTCATTACCATTAGAAGAAGAAGTAAGGGAAACCCAGAACAATCATCCAATTGACTCATGCTTGGCCAATTCCAACCCACTTCGTGTCAAAACCATAGAATTTGGCCCAAATAAACTTTGAAAATTAATCCATCTCTTTCTGCTTTAGAAGAGGAAAAGCTATGCAACATGTTGAGAGAAAACCTAGAAGCCTTCGCTTGGAGTTATAAGGAAATGAAGGGAGTACACCCCTTAGTGTGTACTCACCACATATACATCAAAGAAGGTTGCAAGCCAGTCATGCAACCACAAAGGAGTATGAATCCAACTCTTAAAGACATAGTCAAAGAAGAACTGCAAAAACTGCTAGATGCAGGATTCATTTACCATATCTCAGACAGTGAGTGGGTTTTTCCTTTAGTGTTACTTCCCAAGAAATATGGTAAGTGGAGGATTTGTGTTGATTATAGGGAGTTGAACAAAGCCACAAAGAAGGATCATTTTCCCCTACCCTTCATTGACCAAGTGCTAGATGGCCTGGTACGGAAGAAGTTTTTTTCCTTCCTAGATGGATTTAGTGGGTACAACCAAATCCAAATCTACCCAGAAGACCAGGATAAGACCACATTCACCTGTCCTTGGGGTACTTTTTCCCATAGGGTCCTTCCTTTTGGCCTATGCAATGCTCCTGCTACTTTCCAGAGAGCAGTCTTGAGTATTTTTGCTAAATTAGTACATGATGATGTGGAAATCTATATGGATGACTTTACATCTTATGGCTGTGATTTTCAAGAAGCCCTGACTAACCTAAGTAAAGTATTGCACAAATGCATTGAAATGAACTTGTCTCTCAGTCAAGAAAAATATGAATTATTAATGACTAAAGGGACCGTGCTAGATCATTCAATATCTTAGCAAGGACTGCAGGTGGACCTAAACAAAATAGAAATCATCCAAAGGGACCCACCTCCACAAAATTAGAGAGATGTCAGGTGTTTCTTAGGGTTAGCTAGATACTACCGAAGGTTCATAAAGGACTTCAACAAGTTGGCCTCTCCTTTGTTTGGGTTATTGGCCAAAGATTCTGAGTTTATATGGTCAAAGCACTGTCAAGAGGCTTTAGACATTCTAAAGGGTAAGTTAACCACTGCACCAATCCTTAGAGGCCCAAACTAGGCCCTCCCTTTTCATATTCATGCTGATGCCTCACACAAAGCCATAGGAGTAACCTTAGGTCAGGAAGAGGAGAAATTTCCCTATGCCATCTATTTTATCAGTAAGAACATGTCGAAGGCTGAGCTAAACTATACTGTGATCGAAAAGGAACTCCTGGCTGTTGTGCATTCATTAAACAAATTTAGGTATTACATTACAGGCTATCAAACATTTGTGCATACTGATCATGCTGCAATCAAATATTTAATGAACAAACCAGATGTGAATGCTAGAATTATAAGATGGTTGCTTTTATTATAGTAGTTTGATCTAATTATTATTGATAAACCTAGTAAGGAAAATGTTGTTGCAGACTTTCTATCTAGGATGAATCTGCCTGCAGGTGAACAAGGAATGGTGGATGACCAGTTACCAGATGATAATTTGTTTGCTATTTTAGTTCTCTCCCCATGGTTTGCTAATATATAAAACTATTTGGTATCAGCACAGTTCCCGCCAAACTTGCCCTCCAAGGAAAAGAGCAAGATAGTCAGAAAAAGCACCCTCTTCACCTGGATAGGGGGCAATCTGTTCAAAATTGGCCCAGATCAAATCTTAAGAAGGTGTGTAAGGGAATAGGAAGTCTTTGGCATCCTTCTGACCTGTCATTATGGGCCTTGTGGAGGTCACTTTGCAGCAAAGAGGACAACATTCAAAGTGTTGCAAGCAGGATATTATGGCCTACTCTTCATCAGGATGTGAAAAAGTACATTAGTCAGTGTGATCGGTGCCAGAGGATGGGAAAGCCTAATCCAAGAGATGAATGCCCCTATAACCTCAAGTGATTTTCGATCCATTTGACAAGTGGGGCATGGACTTCATTGGGCCTATCAACCCTCCTTCAAAGCAAAAATAGCACATCATTGTGTGCACTGATTATTTGGCTAAGTGGGCTGAAACCAAGGCAATTAAGGCATCAACAGAAGAGAAGGTGACTGAGTTCCTAAGGTAGAATGTATTCTACAAATTTGGGTACCCTAGAGAGCTAGTCACAGACCAACGCAGCCAATTTACCTCCGGCATGATTGAAGAATTTCTCAGCCATCACAAAATCAACCATAGAACCTCCACTCCTTATCATACACAAGCTAATGGGCAAGTGGAGGTGATCAACAGGGCACTGGAGAACATCTTAACCAAGGTAGTGAGCAACAACAGGAAGGATTGGGCAGAGAGACTAGTTGAGGCCACCTGGGCCTATAATACAACTTGGAACACCACCACTAGATTTACACCCTATGAGCTAGTATATGGGAAAAAGGCTTTGCTGTCCATTGAGTTTGAATATAGCACATTAAGGATGGCAACCCAAATAGGTTTGGATCTCAGTCATGCACAGAAAGAAATATTGTTCCATTTGAATGGATTGGATGAATTCGGAATGCAGGCCCTCCTACATACAAAGATAGTTAAGCTTCAGAGGAATATTCGACATGAAAAACATATCAAGGAGAAGCAATTTCAAGAGGGAGACTAGGCATTGTTATATGATTCTAGGTATAAAGACTTCAAGGGAAAGCTAAGGACAAGATGGCTCGGACCTTATGTGGTGGAAAGATGCCATGATAATGGTTTAGTGCAAATCAGAACTATAGATGAAGAAGCCATTCCATTACTTGTTAATGGACACCGATTGAAAATATACAAGAGGCCTTTATCAAAACAAGAGTTAATTGACAATATCAATAAGACAGTGATGATGGTGGAGCAAGTTCCATCTCCTCCCTCATCAGGGCGCTGAAAAAGAGAAAAATGAATAAGGATTCAGTTGGAAACCTCCATGAGGAGCCTAATTCCCATCTTTGGGTTGAAAACCTCGTGAGACGGCCCAAGGATGAGAAAAAATGAAAAAGAGTAAGAAGATCCCTGGGTGAAAACCTTCCTTGAGGCACCCAGGGAAGATACCTAGGATGAAAACCTCTCTGAGGAAGCCTAGCCGTTTTTCAAAAAAATATAATAACAAAAGAAAAAAATAAAGAAAAAAAGACATAATTGTTATTACTAGGTGGGTGAGAAAGACAATCAAGGAGCAAAGAGAAGATCCAAAGGGAACCCTGCCTCACATATATTCATCTCCTCCACTCCTTACCATGCATCCCTCCATCAATTCCATTGTTTTTCACTTCATTGCTTCAATTCAGGATCCCCTGAATGGTAGATTGGTTAGGTCCCCAAAATTCATAGTAGGCATGATCTAACCAATCACCTCAACCATTACCATCACCCTATCCCACATAGTATCAATCATCAGCTACAAAGTCTTCACTAAGATGATCCAAGAGCTCCATAGCAGCAACAACATCAGATCTTTAGTCACATATACCTGCAAAAGCCAATAAACCATCAGCAGGCAGCAGTAGAAGAAGAAGAACGACCAACAACGCATCACCTCTGATCCTCAACAAACTGTAGCATGGCATCGAGACCACAGGTAAGTATCCCACTCACTCACTCATATGCATAATTTGATCAAAATATTTAAAAGTTACGAGGTAGTTTGTTTGTAAGTGAAAAGGTGGCTAGTTAACTTGGCCACCTTTGTTTAGTCATCACATACAAAGCAATGTATTGTCTCACATATGGCTGCAGTCAACTCAAAGAACAGAGGAGGAGTAGGACAAGAAGTGGTTAACTCTGGATTTAGCAACTGTGGGAGCTGATTACAAGGAGTGGGAATGATGAGGTGGTATAAAGGGAAACAAAACATCGTTTGCATGCATTCATGCATTCCACCTCCTTGAAACTCCCTCACTCAAGTAGCTCTCATAACTTTGGCCACCCACTGGAAGCAAGGATCCACCGTTCTGCAAGATAATTCCTACAAGAACAATCTACAAGATACCCAGAGGCAGTCTACAGTATAGGTAGAGAGGGGTTGAAGACGGAATATCAAGAGAATTTTCCACTGCCACCATTCTAAAGAGGTAGGATCTAAAAATCCATCCCCATTTACAAGAAAATGAACTAGAAGTCCTCTAAAAGGCTAGTGGATTACATACACAAGAAACTCTGTTTTCTCAAGAATTTGCTCATTCCCTCACTCTACAAAGCAGAATCCATGCCACTGTTATAGTTAGAGGATTCACTATAGATCTCACCCCAGAGTTCATCAGTAGGGTCAACACACTTCCCCTAGGAATTGCATGGAGAAAAGAAGACAAAGCAGACAGTCAGGTGGCAAAAAGGAAATTCTTTTGAGAAGGTGAAGAACCCACAGAGGAACATGATGACGTAGAAGAGAAGGAGGATGATGCTGAAATAGAAGAGGAAGAAGGCATTGAAACAGAGGAGAAAGAACAATAAGAGGAAGAAGATAAGAAAAACAAAGAGGAAGAAGGCATTGAAACATAGGAGAAAGAACATAAAGAGGCCATCCAACGTAGGATGCTAGATAAATCCTATGCTCTTTACCTTAGAAAACAATGGCTGCAATTTCAGATTAAAACACTAGCACAGAGGGGCACCATGCCATTTCAGGATTGCAGGCAGTTTATTGATCTTTGTGATCAAAGTGCACTGGAGGATAGGGCCAAAATTGCTGAGTTTTACTTGCACAACATGGCCCTCACAAACATGAATATTTGGGATCCTAATGCAGAGCTAGGAGATTTCCAATCAATGGCTTTGGCATCATAAATGAACAATGAGAAGTCAAGTGCTGGAGAGATGAAAAGAATATTGGCTAGAGAGAAAAATGAACTTTTTTTTTCATCAGAGCTGAACAATCAAATCCCATGACCCTAATCAGCACCCATAATCTAATTGCAAATGATCCTCAGCTGGCACATAGATATCTTGCTTCCCAAGAGCAAGAAATTTCACATTTTGAGGATATGTTTAGGTTGCTAAGAGATGATAATATACATGCCTACTAAAGGAGATGGAACACACTACCACACAACTTGAAGATCAGAAAATATCACTCCCCTCAAAGGTTGAGAGAGGCACTCAACAGGACACCTATGTATAAGCAATCAATGCAAAGGTTGAATGTCAACTGGATAGGCCTAAAACTCAGTCCACCACTACTCCTAGGGATGCTTGAATGGAGAAAAGAAGAAGAGAAAAAGAGGTAGTGGGAAGAAGTAGAAAGGAAAGCAGGCTCCTATGAACAAGAAGAGGAGACCACAACAGAAACACGGGATGTCAGAAAGGCTACCAGAGCCATGAAGGACATGGACATTGACTAAGTTGGTCAGAGGATGAGCAACACTTTCAGTAGGGGGTGATGATGAGCCCCATCATTGGGTAATTATATGGGCCTTAATTAGCCTTAATTCACCTCCTAGCTTAGTCAAAACAACTATTCTCACAACTTATTGCATACTTTTGAGTATATTTTGTTTATGAGATGAGTTAGAGTTGGATATTTTGCTTTGTGGTCTAATGTGCATGTAATGTAGGAATCAAGGATAAAAGCAAGGAAAAATGTAGGAATAAAGGAATAAAGGGTAAAAGAAAGGAACTGTGGCAAAGACTCTCGTAAAAACTCGAATGGGACAAGGGAGAGTAATTATAGGAGGTAAATTCTCCTCATTTACTACCCCTCCATTCAAACATTCCTCCATCAGCTCGGAGTGCAAACAACCATCACTTTGAAGACTAGAAGACAATCAAGCAAGTAAAAGTGACAAAAACTAGTTTATCTTGAGTGGGGAGCCTAGCCTTCCTAATTGGAAGGAACTCATTGGAGACTTCAGATGTATAAATAGAGAGGCTTAGGACCTCAGTAGGATTCAGATTCTTATTGTAAAACTCTACTTTATTCCTGAGCTGCAAGGTTTGTGACAATTTGTTCTGTAATCCATGGTTTTTATTATAAAAATGAGTTTTGTTTTGAGCCAGCTCTAAGTTAACTCATAGGGCTGAAGCTCTTGGGTTAGGGCCCAACCCAAGCAGCCAAAGCTCCTCTTTACTGTACATGTATGCTAGCATATATTCCTGGTTTTCATTGTTCATTTTTTTAAGTAGCATAGATTTATGTTTTTTTCATTTGCTTAAGTAGCTTTTTGGTTCTGTTCATTTGCTTAAGTAGCTTTCTGGTGCTGTTCATTTTATTAAATAGATGCATTTTCCTTACAGTAGCATATAGTAGATCGGTTGTGCTTAAGTTTACTTCCATTTGTGCCTTCTTTTAGTTCATAGGGTAGCTAGAGGAAAAAGATCACCATAAGGTTGTGCGCAGGTGTCTCGCCCTCATCTCCTCCCTCTGGGACCATGACTTGAGGAAGAGACCCTTCAGCAACCCCAAAAACACAGGTTTCTAGTTCTCGCATGAGTTATGGAGTTTGTAGTTTGATGCAATTACTTGTCCACCCTCATTGGTTTTTCTATCATTTTTCATTTGAAACTGCCTTCAACACGTTCTTCATACATCGTTTCATTACCGTCGGATTCATTTGTTTATCCAATTGTCGCCTCGCGTGAAGTCTTCCACTTACTTTATGTGCTTTAAGTCCCCACCATCGATCTGCCTCGCCTGATTCGACAGCTATCACGTCACCTCAACACTTTATGCGCTTTAAACCCTCATCATCGATCTGCCTCGCCTGATCCTACAACTATCGTGTAATCTCGCGCAGACTCTTGCATGAATATTATCCACCCAGGAGCACATGAGAAAAGTGGTTTTCTTGCGCTATGTGTCACTCAGTTAAGATAATCACGCAAAATTTGAAAATACAGCTTACATCCTTAAGGGCGCGCGAGAAACTACTTACTGCGTTCAAAACTCGCTCCATCATTTCCTCACAGTTCTTTTTCTTGCGCTACGATCTCCATCGTCCATTCTTCGATTAATCCTATTTGTCCATCTCTTGACTTAATCTCCCCTATAAGATCTCTGCCGTTCATCAGGTTCGTCCATCTATCCACTTAACCTTCGCGATAAGACCTCAGCTGTTCATCCTGTGTGTTCACCCTGTCCATCCATCTAGTCACTTAAGCCTTCACGATAAGATCTCCGCCGTTCATCTTTTGTTCATTGGTTGATCCAATGGTTCTTATGCACTACTACTTCCTTACGTCCTCCTTTCACTGATTTTGACCTCCAATTGCTCTTCTGCTTGAAAACCGATTTAGCTTAAGTTTCTTTTCTTACACCTTAGTATAGTTTGATGCTCTTTACCTCTGTAACTTAGATAGCAACATTAGGTTAGTGATTGACTTAACAATTTTGCTTAGCATAGCTGTTTAATTGGTTAATTATGTTATGATGTGGTTTAGCATTACATGTTGTTTTCTTCATTAATGCAGTAGAGTAGCTCTCTCTTAGAACATATTTTTTCATCTTCCATCAAATAATTAAGCTTCTTCTGACCCTATAGAAGTCTGGCTTGGAACCCCTGGGGTCTCTTTCTAGATGAGCAATGAAAACAGGCAGTACCTTCACTTTTACTTGTGCATATAGCACTGTCACCTCCAAGTTTGTATGAACCTCGGGTTGATAGGTAAAGCTGGTAGCCCTGGGAGTTGCAACATTCTTGTTGCAATACCTAGGCTCATCAACGAGTATGGTGCATCAATCCCCCTGCAATCATTGCGCCTGGTCAGCTAAGACCTTATCATGCTTTGACCGTGGTTCAACCAGTCCCTACGGCCCCTGCCACTGCTTCAGTTCCATCACAACCTCAACAGGAACCAACTCCTGTTGCGAAAGCATCCGGACAGGGGGGCAAAGCTAAGAGGAAAGAACCTAAGGACAAGGCTCCCCAAGCTCCTCCAACCCCTAAGGCCCCAAAGCCATCACCTCTGTGTGCTTTGTGTGATCTAGGTGGCTCTAGAGACACACATAGGACAAAGAGGACTCAAGAAAGCTAAAAATAAAAGTGTTTGGATTATGCTCGAACTAAGACCAGAGCGTATATCTCGTCGTCCTTATCGCAACGGTATGAACGATTTGCCAATCCGAGTTCGGATGAAGGAGATAGAGGAAGTCAAAGTTGGTTTGTCTTTTTGTTTACTGGCAGGCTTAAGGAGGCCACAATTTCAACTTTTCCAGTGGACGGAATCTGGCCAGATTCCTAGCGAAATTTTCACCTAGTTAAAATCATTCCTTTTGTCAAAAATCTGAATTTTCAAAAAAAGATCGTTATGTTATAAACTATAAAAATTAAAAAAAATAGATATATAATGGAGGTGGTGGGCCACCACCCCCACCACCCCGCACCTCACCTTAACATGTACGCATATTAAAAGGGAGCTGATGGGGGTCAAACCTGCTTGGCCCATGTGGCTGGCCCCCAAGTGGGCGGCTCCTTGTGATGTACCATTAACATGTGATACGATCCATAAATGACAGGACCACCATGAATCACGCAACCCACAAAACAACCTTAATGCGACTAGTGAGGGAGTTATGGGGCGGGCCACCCAATGCAGACCCGACCCCTATTTCAAATTCATTTAATTTAAACAGCCAAAATATAACGTGCAAAAAATAGGAGGGGCGGGGTTTGACCACCCAACCCCTCCTCAACTAATGCCTCAACTTAACCACTGCACCAAATAGACTTGTTTGGAAACTCCACCCACAAATTTTTATATAAAACTTCATTTTTCAGCACAACCAGGGGTAGATGGAGGAGGAACCAGGAGTGGGCATGGATTTCGAGGCAGAGGAGGTAGGGCACGCAGTTCGAGGCAAAATTTTGCAGGAGGGGCTGCATTTTCACTTTGTCAAATTTTGACAAATTTTATATGGTTTTAGCACTTCTTGATGCCACAAACACAATGGAAATGTCCGTTTCTCCATCAGAGTTCTGCATTTTTCGACCATTTTTCAGTATGGAAGTGGAACCATGATTGCTGTAGAAACAGTGAGCGGAACCATGATCCTTGAAATTTTCTTGAGGAGGTAATTTTTGTCCATGTCAGAATATAGTCAAGTTTATAGTCGTTTTTTACGGTTTTTCACAGGGATTGCAATGGCAAGGGTAGATTCACCTTTTGAGTTGCATATTTCCAATCCACCCATGGAGCAGAATCTTTGAGGAATCTAAGAGGAATCTAAAAGATTCCTTGAGCCCCAGATTCTCAGTTTATCAGAATTTAGAAATTTGGTAGTCGATTTTGCACTATTCGACGTCACAAATATGATGGTGCATTCAGATTTTTTATTTTCTCATTTTATTTTCCAACCATTTTTTTTAAGTGGAATGCAGGTGTCAGCATTCATGTGCGAGTAGCCATTTCCATGCGATTGATGCCGTGAGATTGATGGCACGAACAACTTTAGTAGTTTGACATCCACTTCTTCAAGTGGCTCTTGGTTGTGAGGTATACACAATGTGTTTATGTAGTTTTTTTTCTATGCATTGTGCTACACAAATGCCTGTTTGATTCTTTATGTGGGATCTTGTTCCTTACTCGATTTCATGGTTCCTGCTTGATGTGATGCGGAATCATCTAGGTGATGTACTTGTTGTCATGATCCGTCATGTTTTGTTTGAGATCCATTTGTTGTATGTTGATGGGATACTCATGTTGTCATCATGCATGTTTGCATTGAGATCCCTTTTATGCCATGTTGGTGGGATGCTCATCATGCATGAGTTTGTGTCATACTGATAGTAGTCTTTTGACTGAGAGTTCTTATAGTGGAACATCTCTTAGAGCCACTCCTGCGTGAGGGAATTTTCCTTGTATGATCGTGACATCATCTCTTGTGTACATCATCACTATTGACAACAGTTAATGTAGTGGCCCACACCATCTTGACACCTGGGTCTGGAGACGTAGTCTCTCCTAGACGAACTCTGTTATCAATGGCTTATGTTAAAAGGTCTTGGAAGGGCCTTTGTCACAGCCAGACTTGGATCAAGTGGTATTAGAGCGGTCTTTGCGTGGATGTGAATTGCAGCATGAACAATGGAACGTGCAGCGACAAAGGAAGAAAAAGCAATGTATGAGACCATGCTCAACATTTCCAAAAAGATAGAGATAATGTATGAAACTCTACAGAAAGAGACATAGGAAAATGAGTGATTGCAGCTTCAGTTGCAAGCCACGGAAGAGGCCCTGGAAGAACTGAAGCGTAACAAACATAATCTTCAAATAGAGAGCGTTGAATTGAAGATGCGTCTACATGAAGAGAAAGTGGAAAAATAAAGTTTGCTATGACAGCTGCAGGCAAAGGACAAGGCCTTGGAAAAGCTGCAACATGACCCATGTGAGGTAAAATGTAATTCTCCAAATTCATGTATGTTTCCTGATGATGATTTCGCTGTTTTTAAAAATCATACCACAGGAATTGGCTCCAAAATGTTGAAGAGAATGGGGTATGAAGGAAAAGGCTTGGGCGTTAATGGCCAAGGAATTGTCAAACCCATCAAAGTGGAGGAATTACCTCGTCAAATAGGACTTGGGTATGTTAGAAAAGAAGTTGGGGAATGCGCCAAGACAACTAGGAAACCACCAACAACAGATGATGATTAGCCCTCATCAGTTCTTTCCAAATCGACAAAGGAGGTAAAAGATGTTGATTTACTTTCGGTTTCATCTTCACATAGTATGATTTCCATTGGAGATTTGGAGATCCCAATTATAGGGACAAACATGAGGCTCCTTACCAGGATGAGGCATGAGGAGGAAAAAGAACTTGGCGTTAATAACCAAGGCATAACTCAACCATTCGAGGTTGTGCAGAGACCTCAATTTGTAGGCTTGAGATACAACAGAGGAGACTGCTCGAAGGTGTCAGATTCTTCCAAGAGATCGTAGAAAAGGTCGAGGAAAGAGAATGATGGGAACACATCCCCATCATCCCATGACAGTGCCCATTGCAGGGAGAGAGCTGAGGCATGCTGTCATTGCCATACTTACACCAGAGACAACAAGGAAAGGTATAACCACTTTCGACATGCGAATATTCATTTCAATTATGATCATATTGTTAATGATGAACGTAAAACATGGCATCGAAAAACATGTACCTTTTCTGGAATATATAACCATACATTTTCTAAGTGTTGGAAAAGAATGGCAGCACACAAAAGGATGAGGCATGAAAGACCCTCTCAACAATAGGTAAAGAAAAATGTTAAGCATATATGGAGGAAGAAAACCTATCATAGTTATTGCGATAGAAGTGGCCACCAAAGAGCCACTTGTTGGAGGCTCCATCCAGAGCGGTGTCTTAAAGACAAAGTGTCGATGCGTGAACCAGATGAAATAGTTGTTTGAAAAACGAATGCACCACAAGGAGGCGACCCATTCACATTGATAAGTGAAAAATGGTTTCCAGATATGTTAGTGTTTCATGGTCGTGCTTTTGCAAATCATTTTTTGCATTTCAAAATGTAAAAGTGATGATGTGTTTTCCATCACTTATTCAGCAATAATGATGTCTGGTCTTATTTTGAGTTGCATGATAACTATGAAAGTGTTGTCATGTTTCCATCACTTGTTGAAAGCAAAAATAGTGTTTGGCCTTATGATTGTAAATCATGTTTTTTAGTGATGATGTGTTTTCCATCACTCGTTGAAGCAACAATGATATTTCGGCCTTGTTGTCGTAGTTGGGGTATTGTTTCCATTTTGATGTAAACTTGACCACCGAGTATGTGTTATAAACTCGTGGCAAGTGTGGGATGGTTGGGTCATTAGTTGGTCATGAGAGTCAAGCATGTAATTTGTGAAAACAATGTAGTACAGGTTGCAAAGGCTGCAAGTGTCGGCTCATCGCTTAAGGCTCCGAAGAACAAAGGTGAAGGAGATGGAAGCGAGACCTTTCAGGACGCTTGTGATGCAGACAAGGTATAGAGAAGTTGCAGATTATTTTTCATGCTTTTGGAGGGCCAAAAGCTCCTAAGTTGGGAGGATTGATCGGTGGCTCTAGAGACACACACAGAACAAAGAGGACTCTGGAAAGCTCAAAAATCAAAGTGTTTAGATTATGCTCGAACCAAGACCAAAGCGTAGATCTCGTCATCCTGATCATGGCAGTGTGAATGGTTTGTCAATCCGAGTCTGAATGAAGGAGATAAGGCAGTCAAAGTTGGTTTGACTTTTCACTGACTAGGTAGATTTAAGGAGGTCACAATTTCAATTTTTCTGGCGGATGAAATCCGACCAACTCCAGCCAGATTCTGGGCGAAATTATCACCTAGTTAAAATCACTCCTTTGGTCAAAAATCTGAATTTTCCAAAAAACGTCATTATGTTATAAACTATAAAGATTTAAAAAAATAAATATATAGTGGAGGTGGTGGGCCACCACTCCCACCAACCCACACCTCACCTTAACATGTACGCATATTAAAAGGGAGTTGGTGGGGGTTGAACTTTCCCGGCCCACGTGGCCAGCCCCTAAGCAGGTAGCTCCATGTGATGTACCATTAACATGTGATACAATCCATAAATGACGGGACCACCATGAATCACACAACCCACAAAAAATCCTTAATGCGACTAGTGCGGGAGTTATGGGGCGGGCCACCAATACGGACCCGACCTCTATTTCAAATTCATTTCGTTTAAACAACCAAACTATAATGTGCAAAAAAGAGGAGGGCCGGGGTTTGACCACCCGAGCCCTTCTCAACTAATGCCTCAACTTAACCACTGCACCAAACAAACTTGTTTGGAAACTCTGCCCACAAATTTTTATATAAGCCTTCATTTTTCAATATACCCGGGGGCAGATGGAGGAGGAGCTAGGAGCGGGCATGGATTTTGAGGCAGAGGAGGCAGGGCACATAGTTCAAGGCAAAATTTGCAGGAGGGGCCGAATTTTCACTTTGTCAGATTTTGACAAATTTTATATGGTTTCAGCACTTCTCGACGCCACGAACACAATGGTGTTGTCCATTTCTCCATCAAAGTTTTGCATTTTTCGGCCATTTTTCAGTATGGAGGTGGAACCATGATTGCTGTAGAAACAGTGAGCGGAACCATGATCCTTGAAATTTTCTTGAGGAGGTAATTTTTCTCCATGTCGGAATATAGTCAAGTTTATAGTCATTTTTCACGGTTTTCCACAAGGATCACAATAGCGAGGGTAGATTAACCTTTTGAGTTGCAGATTTCCAGTCGACCCATGGAGCAAAATCTTTGAGGAATCTAGGGAGAATCTAAAAGATTCCTTGAGCCCCAGATTCTCAATTTCTCAGAATTCAGAAATTTGACAGTCGATTTTGCACTATTCGACGGCACAAATGTGATGGTGCATTCAGATTTTTCATTTGCTCATTTTATTTTCCAACCACTTTTCTAAGTGGAATGGAGGTGTCAACATTCATGTGCGAGCAACCATTTCCATGCGATTGATGCTGTGAGATTGATGGCACGAACAACTTCAATGGTTTGACATCCGCTTCTTCAGATGGCCCTTGGTTGTGAGGTATATGCAGTTTGTTCATGTACTTCTTTTGCTACGCATTGTGCTGCACAAATCCCTATTTGATGCTTGATGTGGGATCTTGTTTCTTACTTGATTTCATGATTCCTGCTTGATGTGATGCAGAATCATCTATGTGATGTACTTGTTGTCATGTTCGTCATGTTTTGTTTGAGATCCCTTTGTTGTGTGTTGATGGGATACTCATGTTGTCGTCATGCATGTTTGCATTGAGATCCCTTTTATGCCATGTTGGCGGGATGTTCATCATGCATGAGTTTGTGTCATACTGATAGGAGTCTTTTGAGTGAGAGTTCCTGTAGTTGAACATCTCTTAGAGCCACTTCTGTGTGAGGGCATTTTCCTTGTCTGATCGCGACATCATCTCTTGTGTACATCATCACTATTGACAACACTTAATGCAGTGGCCTACACCATCTTGACACCAGGGCCCGAAGATGTAGTCCCTCCTGGATGAACTCCGTTATCAACGACTTATGTTTTCATGTGTTGATGATTGTCATGTTCCTCTTCTTTACAACATGTAGATGTATTCATTCATGTTCTTTTAAAAATGCAATTTAACACATCACGAAAGTAAAAGGTCTTGGAAAGGTCCTTTGTCACACTCAGACCTGGATCATTGTGTAAAGTTTTTGGGCATACCACCAACAATTGTCCTGAACTTCCTCAACTTAAACCTTTGGTTCATGAAGAGTTCCCTGAGTCAAATATCCTAGAAGTCCATGTTAACTTGCTGAGCCCACCCAAGAAACTTAGAATGTTGCGCACAAATCACCCTTGTGCCATGTGTGATCATCATGGTCACTATTCCCGCTGTTGCCTTTGTCTCGATGAGTTTCGCGATTGCCTTGGTGCGCTTCGCGAATACGAGGCCACTCGTAGTGGATCATCTACTCCTCTACCCATGGATTCTGGTACCACTAATTAACCAGAACAGGGGGACTCTAGTCCCACCATCGTGATCCCTCCCCCCAATGTCAAGATGACGGACACCATAGGCCATATCGTTTACCTATCATCATCCTTGAGTTCTTCGCAGACAAACCTTTCTGAGGCTCCTGTGCGCGCTTCTATCGAACCTCTTTCGAAAGAATCCCAGGTCTCAAAATTTGTAGATCCCCCATCTACCAGCTCAACGCCTACCATTCTAGATGATGCGTATGTGAACCTTCTTGCTTAGGTTGATGCACTAGGTAACACCACTACATCATGTAATCAGTCCTCCTCCCGTTCACCCTCTCCCAAGCCGATGAGGACATCATGGAAGCTATGTCTACTCGTGATTACCCTTGCACATCCCTTTGATTTGTGTGTCTTTATTTCTGCCATGATGTTAGGTAGATTGCATCATCTCATATGTTGTCTTTTGCACCTTTCAAATGGATCCATCATCCACACCGTATATCGGTCATGCCAACGGTGCGATTTGCTTCTCTCGGAATCTAGCTTCGGCAGCCTGGGCTAGTTTTACCCCCTTGCATATGTTAGTCCTTTTGAACAGTGTGTGCATTGGATCTGCCACCAATAACCAGGCCGAATATGATGCAGTGATAGGTTTGTTAGTCGATTCCCTTGCTCATCGCATCGTTCATCTTCATGTTCATTTATATTCCTTGGTACTTGTCATGCAATTGAATGGTGTGTATCATGTGCATAACCAAGTCCTATTTAGAAAATATCTACGAGTTAAGATGATGGTACGTGAATTTGAAACCATTACTTTTAGTCATGTTCTTAGAGCCCAAAATAACTATGTAGATACCATTGCAAACAACATTCTAGATTGACATTTATCACATGTATACCACATAAGACAACCATAAACAAAACACATGGCGAACCATCATCATCATATAAAATGCATAATCATGTTATGTATTACATAATTGTTTGGAGTCCAACACTCTAAATACATCCAATACGCCTATAGCATACTGGGGCGGCACATAGGCCCCTACATCTCCTTATCATCCTTTAGAGGATCTTGTGTCAAGTTGGGCCAAGATGCTTGAATCCCTTTCTCGAGCATCCGGAACATAAGGGCACTCCATCGACTCCTCCTACTAGGGGGCATCATCCCACCTTTGCATACCAAATCAGTATCCCATGCTTGGGGGCATGATGTTTTTCCCCTGGCCATCTTCTCAATTGAGTAACATAAATCTTGGCCTAGATCCCATTGGATCTAGGTATGGTCGATTATCCTCCCATTCTTTGGATAGTTTGTCCTACCGACCTCTCTGGCGAGCCATATGCACATCATTTATCGTCGACGTTTGATACCATATCTTCAAATACTCTACTCTATACCACCTAGTCCCCATGTTTAACTTAGTGGGTAAGGATGATTCTAGACCGCCTCTAGTAGTTCATTCTCGTTTTCCTCTTCCCTTAATTCTTCACCAGGAACCACCATTCCAAGAATCATTAAGGGCATCTTTAGACAAGTAAGGCCACTTGCCTGAAATTCGTAGATCCTGATTCTGATGGTCAGTTTATCCACTATGATCTCCACAAGATTTAGGGCCTCCTCCTCCTTTCAAATTGGAGAGAAAACACCCTTTTATTTTAAAACCCTGAGTTTTTCTGTTACACATTGCGACCAGACCATAGCTCCATTTGATGAACTGTTAGCACCGTTGGAAATCTCTCTTCGAGTTCTATAATGGGTCTTTCTCATTTTTTGATGATTTGACACTTCACCCGAAAACCATTTTTCCACGAAGGGTCACTTCGTTGCCTCTTAAAATAAAATTTCTTCAAATGTGACGCTTGTACCTTAGGTACCACGTTTCTTTAATACTTTTCGTACCATGTGTCGATTTTCGTCATGAGTAACCATCATTTACTCTTGTTTCGATGGTCGCCACAAGGATAGTCTGTGTGGCAGTGTCATCGAGGCACCCTTATTCAGAGGATCTGCGATGAGTCACCCTTGCATTCTTGGAGTCTATTTCATGTCCCATTATACCATGTCACATTATTCCATCCATATTTGCATACCGTTCATCCTGTGTCGACCATTTTGGTCTCCAGTCATACTATCCCCATCCCCTCTAGAGTTGAGTTAGTCGTTGTCAGGTCAATCATGCAATTTATGCTCTGACAAGGGAAGTCGTCTCTTTGTGCCTGAGTCTCAACTTTCCCCATTATCTCTAGTGTCAGTCCATCAGTCACATTACTATTTTCCCTCATGATTTAGTTGAGGATCCTCATTGCCTCACCTATCGTGGGCCCTATTCTGTCGACATCAACTCATTTATTCTAGACGAATGACCTGAGGGCGATGTATCTTGGTTCTAGATCCAATTATTGTTTGATGCCTTGGATCAAGTAAAGGGACTCATTATTTCCCTTTGACTTGGTCGTTTCATGTTCGTGATTCATACACTTGATGGTTCAGTGGTGCAACAGATTGTACCAATGATTCTCGAGTGTGTGTTAGATGTTTCAGACCTCATGAGGGGGTGGCCCTTCAGGTAGCCCCCCACATGTTCAGATGCATACCTACTATGCTATAGCATCAGATGCAGTTCTGCAGAGTTGATGGGTTCAGTTATTACCGATCACAGTGTTCATAGCATGCATGTCTCCTCCAGATGATCCATTCAATTTTGCAGAGCCCTTCCTTGTTCAACATGGCTTCTTTGGTTTTTCTACCGTCCCTCCCACCCATTTTTTTGATGGAAGGGGTTTTGCATCTCATGTACTAAGATATTATTGTATTCAGTCCTGGCTTATGTTTTTCCAAGTGCATTATGTATATGGGATACATGGTATTATTTTCACATTATTTTTTGGCTATGTTATGCCAGCATGTCATGCCAGCATGTCATGTACCATTTAGCGTGTACTTCATTGCTCAATTTTATATTTTTGGGTGAACCATATTTTTGTACTAAGTTATCTCGGCAGATATGGGTATGCCTCCCCCGCCTCATTGAGTTCCAGTACCACAACATAAAAGGAGACTTGCATTAGTCTCCCCCCCTCTGTCCCTATCCTCTTTCAATTCAACTTTATTGGTCTCTCTCTCTTTCTCTGACTCCCCTGTGTTGTCTAGTGATTGTCTTTACAACATACTTCAGTCATACATTTTGCTCCTAACACTCACACGTTTGGGGGCTATCTGTTATCACCAAAAAATTGATCATCTAACCTAATTTACTAGATGGATCGAAGTACACCATGTAAAGCCAATTTTACCATAGTAAAATTGCTTTCACTGTGAGAAACTACTTAATAAACCACCTTTGTTAAGTAATTTATAGTTAAACCCATGAAGAATAATTAAATAAATCACTATTTATTTGATTTTCTTTCCAGAATAATTATCTAAACCATTGTTCAATTATTATTCCTTGTTATATTTGATCCAATCATGAAAAATAAATAGATAAATCACTAATTATCTTAATTTTCTCTAAGAATAATTAATTAATCACTAATTAATTATTATTATCTGTTAAATTTGACTAAATGCCTTAAGAATAATTAAATAAATCATTATTTGTTTATTATTCCTTAACTAATCCCTTGAGATGATAATTAAATCATTTATTTATTTATTATTTCTAAATAAAAGTTTAAATACTTTTTCTTTCCTAAACAAACATAATAAAATATTCCAAGTGGTTATTCCAAGAATAGGATCAATCATATTTTTTTATTGCTCATTATTCAAGGTTAACTCAATATTTTGTTACAAATAGAAGAGTTTTCCATTCATTATTCACTTTTGATTATTTTCATTGTTGCATTCACTGTTGTAACTTTGATTATTTTCATCGTCACACACCATATTTTTTCTGGGTTTACACATTATAGAAGAGAGAGACTCTACACATGCTAAGGACATTTGAGGACAGCCAAGAACCCATCCTATAGAAGGGGATTGGTAACATCTATTTGCTCCCTTCATAGGTGTTATAATAAAATAATTCTTTGTATATCCGGTTTCCATTGGATGATTGGAGTTATTACTCTTTCTTTTTGTTGTTTAACTATGATTGTGGCATATATTCAGACTTTGGCATGTTTTGTTTCTATGAGTTGTTGCAGATATACAATGTTTAGCAGCCATTTATATTGTTGAGATTGTTTGTCATCTACAATATTAAGTGGGTTCTTTTCGTACATATTTGAGAAGAAGACACTACAACAAATGTGAAACCAATTAATATCCCTTTTGCTTCCAATTTTAGTCTTTCTCTAAGTTATGTCCTAATAGTGAAGAAGAAAATGATTAAATGTCTTGTGTACGTTATGTTAATGCAATAGGAAGTATGATGTGTTTGATGGTTTGTAACAGAACAAATATTTCACATGCAGTGAAATATGTGCTTCAATATCTTAGAGGCACCGATGATTATTGTATCACTTTTAATGGTTGAATGATTATATTTGCGGATATGTTGATTTTTATTTTGTAGGTGATTTAGACAAGAGAAGCTCTACTTTAGGATATGTATTTACTCTTGCAAGGGGATCCATTAGTTGAATGTCGAAGCTTCAAGAAACAATTGCTTTATCCACCACAGAGTCAAAGTACATCGACGTCTCACATTCTTGTAAAGAGGCAATTTGGTTGAAGAGTTTTTTAGGTGAACTTGGAAGAATGTAGAACAACATAACTGTTCTTTATTATTGTAAGTCAATATTCTATTAATGTCGGAAAAATGAGTACATAGAGTCCATCCCAAAACAGGTGGTCTCACCCCAACCAGGTTTGTTGACCAAAAAGTTCACCATACGACAAAAATACAAAAAGTAACTAAGGAAATCGTCCATAAACGGTTGGGACAGAGGCACAAAAGCACAATTAAAACGTAAAAAACACCAGAAATCATACTAGTCATCTGACGTAATGGATGCAGGGTTGTCCAACACTGTTCTAGGAGGCGGAGGAGGGTGGAAGTAACACTGAACATGTCCTTTGTAGTGCGCCATCCATGTCTCCAACTTTTCTACTTTCTCCGTGAGTTAGTTTTGCGCCCACTAAACCACAACAAGTCTTTCCCAAAGTTGACTTTGAACGTAATGCAACCACTCTAGGGAGGCCATCTGCATCGCATGCTCCTCGCAATGAGAGCGTGAGAGTTCTCTAGGCAGTAGTGCTGGAGACCCTGCCCCTCCTGAGCCTTGGGTGTTGCCGGCCCATGCTTCACTCTATTGCCACAGGTGTCGCCGCCCCTGCGAGTCTGCTCAGACGGTGTGAACATTCACCTCTTCTCACTTGTCGCTTACCACCTCCGTGGCCTCCTCTCACACCTACATTGCCTTTTCGCGCACGCCCAACCATTTTTTCACCCTGATGGGGTGTCACTGTGACTAGAGCCTCGTCTGTCACCCCTTCATAAGCAAGGGCAGTAGGGGAGGAAGAGCAACCCCTTCACGCTGACAATTTCATAGCTTCCCATGACGGAGGCACGCCTTGAACATGCACCAAACACCCGACTTTCCCCCCGAAAGAACACTCCTCGCAGATAAAAGACTCGAGCAACACCTCCTAGAATAACACGAATTCACCAAGATGGCTCCTTCTACCCACAAAGGACCACTCCCATTAGATAATCTTGACACCTCCACCTTCTAGAGTACCACCAATGATGGAGTGCCACCCAGGGATAGGGGAGCTGTTTTCGCCCAGAGACAAGTGCAAAATCAACCACCACCTACCAAATTTGATAGCTAGAAACGATAAGCGAACCCATCAGGCCCTGTTGCACTAGAAATCACTATTAGAGTAGGGGCACTCGGGCTTCCTCCTCTGGTTGTGGGGTTTCCTTATCGACGAGCTCCAGATTGCGAGGAGTTTTCCTTCTACGCCCAATCTTTCCTTTCACCACCAATAACCAAGATTCCCAGTCGCAAGGACCGAATGAGCCCACTACCCCTGTATATTTCCACAATGAACAACCACACTCCATTTCCAACGAGCGTCGACCTCTGACGCTTCCTCCTCTTTCCTGGCAGCCACCACAACTCCCAACACCATATCCGAATGTAGAGATGAATGCTTGGTGCATTCATCGCGTGTTGAATTAAAACTCTGCCACCCCCACACACAAACACTTAATAATTGCTCACACGAATAACTGACATTAAGATGATACCTCCCCTAGTGCATGCGAAGATTTGAAGGGACTGGGAGGCTCGTTCCTCCCATTGTATCTACTTGTTTTCACACATGGGAGGTGATCTCCACATGCTGCCCTAATCTCACCCCCATTAGGGATATTTATTGTCCTTTTTAACCCACACCCCTTTAATAAGTTTTCATGAAATTACTTCTAATGCCTAATAGAATTGTTAGGTAGGTTTTTAAACAATTTCTTAGCCTCTCTTATGAAATCATTGACATAACCATGTTAATTCCATAAAGTAATGTTATAACAAAATCTTGCACCCTAGTGCAAAGACTCACTAGATGATCAAGACAATGAGTGACACGGGAGAGTTACCATTGTCACCTCAACAACTACTCCCTTTGTTTTACTAATCAATGTAATCAAACAAAAGGGAGGGTTTCCTAGTAGATCATAGGGATCAAATGATCCAATCAAACTAATTTAAGAGCCCCCTAAGGCTTTTTCTTATTATACCACCAATTAAGAGGATCGAACAATTATGGTTTGTGGTGGATTTTGAGTTAATTTCTAAGTTTGAGTTCAAAGAGTCCTATGGCTCTTTTAAAGGCTCAAGTCAACCAATAAAGTTACAAGGAAAGCCCCCAAATGCACACAATCAAGAAATTACACTTGGCTTGAGTAAACAAGCATGAAATGAAAGAAATTGCAACAATATACTAGTTTATAACAATAAGAAATCAACCCCAAAATATGTGGTAATAAAGTGAAAAAATAATGGCTATGATGAGAGTAAAAAGATAATTAATTACAACAATTTTTTGCAGTTAAAATATCATATAAATTTAGAACCCTAGATGTCACTGTAAATTATGTTGGAAAATACACTTAAATGATACTTTTGGTTCTTCAATATATTTCAAATAATTTATAACCCTAGGACATTGACATCCAAGTTGCTAAACGCTAAAAATAGATAATTTTGCTATAATTAAACCTTAATTTGCCCTAAAACAATATATTTTTGTTTTTTGTTTTTTTAAATAGAGGTGTCTGTCACAAGAGAGAGGACTTGTGCCTTTCTCAATCTATGGCTAATGGAGTCTAGGATCAAACACACTTGGGAACAAAAGGAATGGTTAGAGATTTAAAAGACTAAGGGAGAACCAATTATGTCCCTTAGAAATTTAACCCATGCATCCTACAATTTTCAAGGATAGATGAGGGCAAGAACTAGACTTAGATCACTTCAAAGAACTTGATGAAAAAGAAACCTCGTTCAAGGAGAATATTAAAATAGAAATACCAACACCACCATGGTGAATATTTAATAACTCTTATCCATCAACATAAATGAGATAAAAGAAGATAACTTACACCAATTAGCATGCATCCATCAATGTTTATCAATAATCATGTAAGAAAGAAAAATCCATCTACAATATAAGTCTCCCAAAGAAACACTCCACTTATTCTCTATAGTGAACTAGAGAAAAATAGATGAATCCAAGAGAAGCGCTCTCTCCACAATGTGCAATGATTAAACGAGGGTAGCGCTCCCATATTCATACAATGGAAACTAAGTACTTTACCTCAATTATGCTATCACTAAGAGTTGTAAAAATATAATAATCCATAATATAAGGTGGATAGCTCAAGTTGACTACTAATATAGCCTCTAAAGTGAAAATACAAGTGCTACATGTGTGAGTTTAGAAGCCACATAAAGCTGGTCATCTCCAAAAAGGTGTGTGTTGAACCTTAATTTTGACATGTTTTACAATACTAGATAGTTCAATTCTACATATCTTACCCTGTCAGCTTCACTTCTTCATAGCCTATATCATTATCACTCATTTCTACATATCTTCTTACCTTTCCATTTTCACTTCTTTCATAGCGTATATCATTACAATTATCCATTTTATGAGACTTACCCTTCAAACAAGTTTCATGAAACATTTAATTTTTAATTTTCATTAATTCCCCATGATTATTTATTTAAATACATCTACTGATCACCTAACTACTTGCAAGTGACAGTCTTCATGGCAATTCCTAACTACTTGCAAGTTTCAACAGTCTTCATGGCAATTCCTAGAAATCTGGTAGAGAATCACTATCAAAATTCCTGTAACGAACTTTCTTTTCATAATTTATTTAGGGAAACCTTTGCACATAATTTGCAAATCAACGAGACCAAAATAAGTTATTTGAAAAATGGGTTTTGTGCAAAATATGACCATTTACGCGGCTGTCAAACAAAATTTCTGTAAGAAAAGTATCAAGGGATGTGCGGGCATGTCTTCAAAGACGACTTTATTGATAATTTTCAGAATTCCCTGTAGTGACCGTTTTTAGTTAGAATTATTCATTGATTTTGAGTGGTTGCACTTAATAAGAAAAAACTGAGGACATGGGGCTTTCCCACAGGTGGCGTGATATAGTTTCATGTCGTTTATATTGGTTCCACACTCATGAAATGCAACACCATCACCTATTTAGAGTTCCAGCCACCACAGGTCCAAAATCAACATTCCAAGTGAAACCGCTAGCACATATCATATTTAACAACTTGAAGATTAACTTATGGGAGGATTACTTGGTGACAGGGTGGTACATTTCTAAATTACATGAGAAATTGTTAGGATGGTTATTTTTGGTTGGAATTTAGGTATAAAATTTTCAACAAATCTTGTCTAAGTAGTGTTTAAAAGAGTTGTCTATAATGCGATTTTTTGGAGATTCCGGTGACGGAATCTGGCGGAAGAAATTGAGGTTAAATCTTGATTTGTTGCAGTTAAAATGGGTTTTTAACTGCATATTTGGATTCAGCTCCCTGAAAAATCCCTGGGACTCTTTGATTGTGCAGAAACTAGCTATCAAACTTGCTATTCCAATAAATTGCTGCCGGATTTTGACTGGAAAAACCCACCAGAAAAGCTTTCAAAAAGTAGCATTATAGACAAGAGTCTGTTTAAATCATGTTTTTAAAAGTGACAATGGATTCAACACCATTAAAACTTTTTAAAACATTCAAAATTTTGAAATTTAGGTATAAAAATTTCAACAAATCTTGCCTAAGTAGTGTTTAAATCATGTTTTTAAAAGTGACAATGGATTCAACACCATTAAAACACTCTAAAACATTCAAAATTTTGAAATTTAACAACTTTCACTTAAATTTACAAAAATCCCTACCAAAATTTATCAAAATGTTGCTAAATTTTTCTGGAATTTTCATATTTTTCAGGAAAAAAAACAATCTATTAAACTATGGCAATTACAAATAGTTATGTGGTTTTAACGTTTGTGATTTGGCTCACATTTTCCAAATATAGTTTCAAGACAAACTATGGAAAAGCAGAGCTCATAATACACTTTAGCACCAAGCATATGCACTTAAGCAATGTCGTCCCTACTTGATTCAAGCCAATTCCATCTCAAGGATCAATTTCATGGGTCTCATTCAACAAATTATCAAAATAAAATCGATATGGTTATACTAATTATGAGATCCCTTGTTTTCATAAGTAGCAAATAATGGTTAAAAAGATACACAAATCCAAACAATTCTTATTTTGTAATAAAATATATATGTGTGTAGAGGCAGTTGGATGAGGGAGCTTTAGTGTGTCTATTGAAGAAAAAAAGAATTTAGTTGTAAAAGAGGATTGTTATTTTTGACGAGGGAGTTGTAGTCTGCCTATTGAAGAAAGATAGAATTTAGTTGTAAAAGAGGATTGTTATTTTTTTATTAAACATTTTGCTGATAATAAAGAGACTTTGTTGTTAAATTTGAGGAAAAAAAGAATCTAGTTATAAAAGAGGATCGTTATTTTTTGTATTTTGAAATATTTTGCTAATGACAATAAAGAGGCTTTGTTGTTAAACCTTGGGAATTAGTTGATGTAGTTTTACCACAACATATACTCCGCCACAAGGCCCCTGGACTTGAGTATGCATTGCACACTAGTTAATATATTCTTTTGTTAATTGTTTCATTTCATAGACTAGTTTATTTAATGCTTGTTGCACTACTTTCTACACAGTTATTCTGCTCACCTATTTTTGCTTTTCAATTTCTATGAGTGCGTTAATGACCACGTGTGGTGTGCTACCAATTTTAGAAATTGATAACTTGAAGATTCTAAGAAAGTGAAAGCTACAAGACTTGGGCCTAAAATTATAAAATCTTCTGGCTTTGATTTTCAACATTACAACTTCATTTGAGTGAATTTATTTTTTAGTTTGATAAAGCTATAGGAATTAGTTGAGTCATTGAGTAAGCTAACTTACGTACTTAACTTCAGTTCCTGGAAGTTTCTTATCAAATGAACCTGCATATATATATTGTTGGCATCTAACACATTTATGGACTCCTAGATTGATAATTTAATGTCTTGAATTTATGCATACAAATCATCTAACAAAGTGTGAAGGTTTCAAAAGTCATGTTCGTTCCCAAAAGGTGCAATGCCATATCCCCCAAAAATAACACACCCTTATCAAAGGGACATTTTTCATCACCAAAAGTACTCCCTCATCATCAAGTATGACATTCCATCACATGTGTAATGTCCATCATCACCATGACATTATTAAGGGTAGAGGCTCCATGGCCTCTTCAAAGAGGTGCCCCATCATCATCACGCTAAACCTCAATGTCATGCATAGGATACACCGTGATCGAGGGGCTCTAACATCCATCAACAAGTTCCCAATGCCCTCCAGAGGGTGTATATCATCATCCATGGAAGCGTAGGAGAAGCATCAAACCATGTCATGAACACACATAGGCTGAAGGAGTCGAGATAAATTAACATGCATACTATAGTCATTGTAACATAAAAAGTGGGCCATATTTAATGTAAAATCCATGCAAGTAAGTCACATTTCACTCTAGCTTATGACCTTATACAAGTTACCAAATTTATGTATGGGAGGACCATCAACTATCCCTATTAGGTGCTCCTAAATGATCGTGAAAGAAAAGGCCCCAAGAGGAAGAATAGTTCCTAGGTTGACCCTTCAATGGATTGTTGTATGTGACAAGTGATGTGATTAAGGGTGGACTTTGTGAGTGATGTCATATTATTATAGCTTCATTTATTTCTTCTCACATTATGGATGAAGTTGTAGGTGCTCCAACACCTCTATACAGAAGAAGTATTTTACAACCTGTGAAAGCACTTTTTTTGCCAATTTTAACAAAAATCTCTGCCTTCCATATGCGTCCCACCATGTGATAGCATCAAATTTGTTCATGTCTTCCATTGCTTCAAATAACCAAACACTCTAGTACTAGTGAATTCTCTGCCTAATTCAAGACGCAGATTAGCACACTCCTCCCTTTTAGGGACCAAGTTGTCTAATGCTTCTATATATCCATGTTGTACCCCTGGATCTGTATGGGGTTTGGCATTAACCCCACCCTCAAGTGTAGGTTTTCCCAACCAAGATGGAGAGTAGTATTTTAGCATAATGATATACACCAAGGCATGTAGTGGAACATTAATTTTATTCTATTGTGCATACACACATTTGTGAATAATATCATACAAGTTGGGATCTTTTTCCTAAACAATATCTTTTATTTGCCCCAACATGTTATCCATCTGTTCATACACCTCCTCAATCACTGTGTTGTCGCACAAAGTGTCTAGGCACCTCGACAATGCTCAGAGTAAGGGTTGTCACTCTAATCCTTACTCACTCTGTTTAGACTCTCTCCTAGACAAGTCAAGGGGGGTAGTCCCTGAGGTGAATGAACGAGGATAACTTGTGAAACACAGGCTCTAGGAGACTTAAAGATGAACAACTTGATGAATGTAAATGAATCTTGGTTAATTGAGATGGATAGATTAAACACTAATACAACCAAGACAACCATAGGATAAAAATGATTGTAGACCAGTGCTTTTCTATTCAATTAACCATAGATTAAATAAAAACAAGTTATCTAGAACAATTTACAAATGTGATGAAAGTGATGATCATGAACGATTAAATGTAAATGCCCAAAATTGTAATATATTTTAGTAATTAAATCCCATGAAGAATTATGAAAATTAAACGCTATGCAATGACTCTAAATTAAAAATGCTTTTCTTCAATAACCCAGATCTAGAATTAATTATCTTTCTCCTATAGCCAATATAATTTTCAAAACATTAATCGCACTTGCCAATAAAGAAATCAATACCACAAAAATCAAAATTTTACACTTAACACCAATGACACTAAGGAACTTTAAATATGAACGTTAATTATTCCTTATGCAATCAATTTAATGTGGTAAATGAAGAAATTAATTTTTTAATGTGACAAAAGTAAATCAAAATGGTTAATAAATTGAAATTTTAGTAAATCAAAATGGTAAATTAAATTTTTAATGTGAAAGCGCAAATCCTCTTTTAATTTAATTCCTTATCCATTCTAAAGTCACAAAAATAATATTTTTAAAACTTTTAATTTTTTACTTTATTTTTTTTTTTTTATAGATTTTTTAGACTTTTTAATGAAATCAAAATCAAAATTAAAAAAAGAAAATAAAAGAAAGGAAATCAAAATAAAATAAAATCAAAAGTAAACAAATCGAAAAGTAAAGAAAAATAAAATTGAATTAATTAAGAAAACTAAACTAAAGTAAACAAGAGAAATCCAAAACAAAAATCAAATTTAAAATAAAAATGAATTTAGAAATTAATCAAAGTAAGAAAACGAATTTAAATTAAAAATGAAAAAGGAAACTAACTAAATCCTAACGCATAAAAATAAAATAAAATAAAAAATAAAGGTGAAACCTAAACATAAATGAAGCAAAAAAAAAATAGAGGTCGAATGCTTGCTGAGAGAAACGAGAGGGAACAAAGCAATAGAGAGGGATGCGATTGTGGGAAGGGATAAGATGTATGCAGGGGTATGGCAACGAGGGAGGATGTGGATTATACGCAGTAGAGAAAGGCGGGCAGCGATAGGGAGGAGAGGAGGATGCAATAGAGAGAGGAGGGCAACACACAGAGGAAAAGGAAAACACATGCAACAAGTGAAGGTTGGAGTAATGGAAGGATAAGGGTTTTCTAAAAAGAATCAAAATTTTGCAGCGAACCCAAAAACCCAAGCAACAAATCAAACAAACTAATAAACAAAGAAATGGTATTCCAGAAACTCTTTAAATTTTTTTTAGTATACTTCTGTTTCAGATTTCTTTGAAAGCCTTAGACTGCAAAAAAAAACGAATAATATCCCTGGAGAATTATGTTGATAAACCACAAAGATCGAGATCTTACCCTCCAAGGCCTAGATCTGGACTTTGCACAAATTTTTTCTCAGATTTGTAGCTACACGACAACAAGAAAACACCCAAACGATATATACAATGATGAAAACTAAAACCGAGAAAAATCCACATTAGAAAAATAATTACAAAATTTACAAACTACACAAGAATGGTAGATCTATCATATTTGAGCAGTATGAGTCTAACTTTGTTCCCAAATTTGATAATTTAAGGCTCTCAACAACTAGATCTATCAATTTCCCACACAAAAAGTTAAATTTTTTAAGTTTTAAGGAGGTGCAAACTCGAAACCCTTCGTGCATTACTAACAAAAATCTTATGATAAGCCCAAGATTAATTTTACTGGGCTTCTCAAAAAACACGGATCAAGAGTTGGTTGGTCCAACTGAAAACTTCTCTAGCACCCGAGGATCTAAAATCAAGATTTCCCTACAAAACTTGATCGAGCCATTAAAAATAGAATGAGAACATAATAATAAAACTCAGACAAATAAAAATACCTGTTATTACGTTCAAAATTTAAATTATTATTCAAACCTCAACAATTGAGCAAGATACTTGCACTCAAATTACTCTTTAGAAGCTATCATCGATGGCTTTAGAAAAAATTATGCATGAAAACAACACATTTTACAATATTCCCATGAAGAGTAACACCAAAAAAATTTAACCCTAAAGTTTTTTTTTATTATCCAGAAAAAGATTACACAAGAGTTCTTTGCTAAGCACACAACTCAAACATCGGATAGATCGACTGATAAATGACTTCCTATTTAAAGATAAATCCTCCAACGGCTAGTTCGAGTGATTCTCATCAAAGCAATCTCGACCCTTGATGAAGATTATTATTTTTTTTTTAATTTCATACGTCGAAATATTTAATTCTTCAGGAAATTCAAAATTTTCAATTAAATCCATTTTAATTAACTCAAGAATTAAAATTTTGAGTTAATTTCCCAAAAAAAATGACTTTGACTTAACTCCGAGGGATCAAAAGTTTAAAATTTAACAAAATAATTAATTTACTTTAGTTCCGGGACCTTTTAAAATTTAATTTTTAAGGGCCGACGAATTTTGACTTTGGAGAATTTAAATTTACCTAGGACCTAGAATTAATTAAATTTTTGGCTTAGGATTTTAATTAATTTTTGGCTAGAAAATTTAATTAATTAACCTATGAGGGCATAAATTATTTTTCCAACTTTCAAAACACTTTACTTCATGATTTTCATATTTTTTTATATTATAAGAGGAAAACCCATTTGTAATAGACCCTCATAGACTATCTATTTTTGTGTCACAAATATAATCCACCAGACCAAACAACTTGTAATAAAATAACCCAAACAAATAGTTAAGATTATTCCCAAATACTTTTACATAGACTTGATCTAGAACACTAGGACTTGCCTAAGATCCTGCGATAAAATCCATTCTAGCTTTTGGGTAAGACTAAAGGAAAATTCTGCTGACCATCCGAAAATGGATCAGTCAGACAAAAAACCTCCCAGAATGGAAATCGTCACTAGAAAAATAAGTTTACCTAGGTCGTTACATACATGATACAGATATGCTGAGATTATTTACATTATATACATGTAGAAAGGGTCGACATAACATCTTGGAAGTCAAGCTGATGATGATAATTGTACGAAACAAGCACATCGATCAAGCACTATCCCTTTTTGCGAAAAATGGGGTGTACTGCTATGGGTCGTTGACACATAGTGGTCAAGAACTAGTGCATTTGTATCTGCAAAACAAATCATGTTATGAATGAGCTTGGTGAATTGCAAAACTTCGCTCACATGTGCCCAAAACAGACCATCAAGAGCAGTGTCCTCCACCTGTTCAAAACCTTGCTTGTCAACTGGAATTGGAGCCCTATTCTTTAATACTTGCTAGTGTTGAATTGATACCATGCTAGCCAATGACTCTCTTACCTTCAAAAGACATTTGAAAGTGAGGTAATAGCTAGCAAATCTAGTCTTCACAATCTTCAACTCCAAACTTGAGTGACACCGGAAAAGCCCATGGATATTGTTATAATTTGTAATAAAATTTATCATTTTGTTGTTTCTCTTGTACGAATCACCAATCTATATGTATTGAGGGTTTTTGTTCTTAATAATATTATACATTAAAATGTTCATTGTGTGAACCAAACACCCAAACAAAAATATGTTGGGGTATCTATCCTCAATAATTGCTCTTGCTGCATTACAATTAGAAGCATTATCAATGATGACTTGGCTGCCCGATTTGCCCACGGTGAGCAATTTTTTTAAGGCGAGAGCATTTGAAATTGCTCCCAGAGCAACTGAGAGTGGTTAGGGAGTGACCGCTCCCTTGGTTGTTCCCAAAAAAATCAGGGAGCGTTTTTTTTTCACAGGAGCGCGGCTACCAAAATTCAATCTTGAGCGTGCACCCAAGGTCGCTCTCGAGTGGAGCGCGCTTCAGGAGGGGTTAGGGGAGGCAAGGGGCACTCCCCCACAACCCTGGTTGAACCACCTTTATTAGATAAGCATGCTAGTCATCATCTCTACATTGACCCTTGTTATGGATAAATGAAGAATGTATGTAGCTATTGGGTTAAAATCTACGTCATAGGATAAACAAATTTCTCATATATATATAATCTCTACAATGAACCTCATTGTGGATAAATGAAGAATGTGTGTAATTATTGGCTTGAAAGATGCGTCATACGATAAACAAATTTCTCTCTCTCTCACACACACACACATATTGCAGGAAACACTTAAAAAGGTGGCATACCAGTACCGGGGATGGCCCGAAAGACCAAAAGGACTTTGAAACGGGGCTTAAACATTGCCGATCATTCTAAAAGAAGGGCGTGGGCCCCTTCTAACACCCAAATACATTAATACAACAATTATTATGTGGTTAGCGATTTTTCTTTTTTTTTTACAAATAGAATTCTCTAGAAACCCTATGAGCCTCTTCTTTTATTTAAAAAGGCACTTCATTCATTCATTTCTCACACGTAGAATTCTCTAGAAGATGAAAAAAATAGAATTTTCTAGAAACCCTACGAGCCTCTTCTGCTAAATAAGCATCTTGTTCTATATTTGTTGATGAGGATGAGGAGTTTTATTAGTAATGATATGTTAGTGTAGCCATAATTGTTTTTAGTTCATGTTTTATTTCAGTTTTAGCACATACAGCTACACATAAAAACACTGATTTTGGAGTCTTAGATGTAAAGTCTCATCTATAAAGGCTAATTTTGGATATTTGCATTATGTAATCATCTGTTGTAGTCTATATAAATTTGGATTTCATTCTAAAATGTCATTTATATATCTCATTCTTTTTTTTTCTTGCAAAATAATGTGTTATTTAATATATATTAGTAATGATATGTTAGTGTAGCGATAATTGTCTTTAGTTTATGTTTTATTTTAGTTTTAACACATATAGCCTCACATAAAAACGCTGATTTTGGAGTATTAGATGTAAAGCCTCATCTATGAAGTCTGATTTTGGATATTTGCATTATGTAATCATCTATTGTAGTTAACATAAATTTGGATTTCATCCTAAAATGTCATTTATATATCTCATTCGTTTTTCTTGCAAATATATATATATGGCATCCGGCTGCTTCTATTTTCAAACTTCTAAATATTTTGGCATTTCATGCACCTTTAATATATATATTATATATATAAAACCAGCATAAAAAAGAATTTAACAAAACATTAAACTACAAACATCTCCATATTTTATATTTTTACCATTTGAATTAATCAACATTACTCTTACTCTTACATATATCAGACACATGCACTTCCAACCTACACAGTAAAATATCTTGCTTCTTTTAACATAAATAAATATGACAACAAAAGTTTATGTTCTATCTTATGGTAGAGAAGATTCATAAGATGACAACTAGTTACAAAGTCATTTACTTTTCTCATTTGTATTGATCTTATGATCTCAACATTTATGAGAGGCATACACCGCGAATCTGAACAATGGGGCATTTTGCTTCCTTTACCATAAATAATTGGCAACAAAAAATCCTTCACTTTTCTTTACTTTTCTCATTTGTATTCATCTTATGATCTCCACTAGGTATGGATTAAAGCAATTTGTATAAAATTGCTACAAAGTCTTATACTTTCCTCATCTCTATTCATCTCCTTCACTTTTGTTTTACTTTTCTCATTTGTATTCATCCTATGATCTCAATTGGTATGGAATTGCTGCAAGGTCTTATACTTTTCTCATATCTATTCATCTTATGATCTCAAATCGGTATCACCCTCACAAAAAAAATTGTTTCATCAAATCGGTATTACCCTCACAAAATTAATTGTTTCATCAAATCGGGTAGTATGACTATTCTATGAAATTGGTATCACTGAAATACATGCCACGCAACTGGGTTTTCCTCTCACTGAGACTCAGTTGTTTGGACGACTTTAAAACAAGTGAGCTCTCTGGAATCCCCTCAATGCAGTGGTTTTCTAGGAGGATTGACAACTAAAGCGAATTGTCCAAGTTTGTACAATTTAGGTGTGCTGCTATAAAATGCAGAACAAATAGTGAATCAATGGGGACATGAAAGAAATGCCGATGTTGTAAAACACATTTTGTGTTTGAAACATCTAACTGCAACTTGAAAATCTCTGGGTGATCTTCTTTCACCATAATTCTTTACTCTTCCGTGACCTGGCCCTGTCTCACCTTGCTGACTTCAGTGTCTGTCATTGTTCTCCACGGCAACATTGTTACAACGTCATTGTTAAATTTACTTTCTTATCATCCTCGGCCATGCTGAATAGTTGGTATCCTTGAAATTTATTCAGACTGGCACGAGCAATAGGTTGGAAAATTCTTTGATCTTGCAGAAAATTCTGATACGAGCTTTGCAAAAGATGAAGATTCATCTTCAAGAAGTTTAGCTGGGGAGTCGTATTCAACAATTTTTCCTGGAAACATGAGGGTTTAGATAGTCCTAACTGAAGCCATTAAAAACAATCCATGAAGCATTGACAGAATTTACGACTCCAAAGAGAGAACAAACATACATACCTTCATTAAGTACCAACACCTTATCACTATCTATTACTGTGGGAATTCTGTGGGCTATAGTGATCACTGTACATCCATGAGACTCTGATTGTATTATGTGTTGGATAATGGTGTCAGTTGCAGTATCCACAGAGGCTGTGGCCTCGTCCATTACTAAAATACGGCTGTGCTTTAACAAGGCACGTCCTAAACAAAGAAGCTGGCGTTGGCCCACACTCCAATTCTCTCCATTTTCTGTCACTGAATTGAAAATCACTTTCTAACAAAATTATTCAAGCACACATCCATCCATATATGATAAAAGGGAAGAAACATACATAAACTGATTAACTTGTCAAGCCATAACTGATAAAAGGGAAGAAGCATGTAGAAACTAACCTAATGTATCAAGCTTCTCTCTACGAGAGCACAAGGCTTGTCCAATCTGACATTTGTTCAAAGCCTAAAAAATCCAAAAGAACAGTTGTTGTCAGTTCATTTTTCTGTTAGCATTGTGACAATAGCTTCATCATATCTTATAATCAGATTGGATGACAAATTGATACGTTGATAATTTAGAATAAGCCAAACTAGTTCAATACTATCTGCTCGCCTTAAGGAATTAGAGTTCTGTATGTGGTGGTCAAACACATTTTTTTAAATTTGAGAAAATTATATTGATACAAAATAGCTTTCCGTGGACAAAAATATTTGACCACAGCGCATGGCAACCAGCTAAGAAACATCTTTAAAAGCGTTGATCATTCCAGTTAAGTAATACAAACAGGGGGCAGGTCATTGAACCTCTGAAATGGAAAAATAAAACTGAGATAAAACCAGTCTAGTGTGAGACTTCAACGTTTTCCAGAGGGGATCTAGATTCAAATTTCTCTATATTTGAAATCTTGATAGATTGCCTCTGGAAAGTGCCCCAAGATGTTGAGTCTACTCAATTCAAGTGCCCCAAAGTTTTATAGAATGTTGAATCCATTTGTTTCATTTACAAATACAATTTAAAGGACAAAACATTGTGATTTTACTAAAAATCATGTAGCCAAATTCCAATGATAAAAACCCAAAAGTCATTCTTACACCCATAATAGGTGCTAAATGCTTATTACTTAAAAGCAAAATTTGGAATAATCTTGACACTTTCTCCATAAATACTCAATGAATTGCAAATATAGAAAAAGTGTCAAGATTAATCCAAATTTTGAGGCACTTGAGGCCATTGTTCCAAATCTTGAGTCACTTGAATTTAGTAGACTCATTGAAATAAAACTACATTTTTCCTGATTTCTAATTAGATTTCAAACAAAATTTAACCAAACAAGTCACTAGAAAAAGGTAAAAAAAAATTAACCTCTTTAAACTAAACTATTACTGCCTTCTTTAAACTAAAATACTACTGCCCTATTAAGAGGTGGACTGCTGTTCACGCTCTGCTCAGACATTCCTTGGTTGGACTGACCAACCTTGATGATCAGACATTCCTTGGTTGGACTGAACAACCTTGATGATTCAATTGTGGAACAAACAATCGCTAGACTTAACCACCTCGATGGGCCAACTTTGGAACAAACAATGGTGCCCTTAGGGTGCACCAACCCCTTTGAGAAATGGATCAGATGATGTGAGACACTGCTGTTTACGCTGTGAATATATCACCCAGCCCAACTTAATGTCGTTGTTTAATTCTTTAATGTTTTGGCTGGTTTAGCAGAAATCTCGTCATATAATTTTGGATGAGATTGTGATCCTTGATTATTTAAAACCCATAAAACAATTGGATTATACAGACTACACAGCTCAAACTTGTGATTTTAACAAATGTGTACCAGATTTTGGACAAATTTTGACTAAAAAGTGTTCCCGAAAAAAAGCCTTAACATAAAAGAGTTAGACTATAACCAACGTAACAGCCTTGATGGCTTAACTGTGGAACAAACAATGGCCCGATTTGAAGGCTTTGACAGCCAACTGCCAAACACACAATGTGTTCTTTACAGAGAAGTGCCAACCCCTTTGACAAAGGACCACATAATGTAAGAGATGATGCTGTTTGCACTGTGACTTAAAGGCCTTGATGACTCAACTGCAGAACAAACAATGGTCCAACTTAACCACCTTGATGGGTCAACCACAAAACAAACAAGGGGCCCCTTACAGGGGTGTGCCTACCCCTTTGAACAAAAAACCACATCAATAAAAGGAAAAAGGAATAGAAAATGGTGTCTTGGGTTACTAGCTTGAGTGGTTGGGAGCACAGTTTGTTCTCCCATCCACCTTGGATAAATTCCAAGGGACATGTTTGGCCCATTGAGATAAGGCTTGAAGAGTAGGCACTCCTTGGGATAGGGTCCAATCCGGTGGTCGGGAAATCTTAGCTCTTGCTAGGTCATAAGTTATTGGTATATCTGGCTTGAGGGATGTTGATTATACTATTAATGTTATAGTGGCAGCTGGAAGGTTTGATGCCTTGCCCAGATTACTCTAACAAGTTATCAATTCACTATGGTTAAAAGAAAAAAAAAAAGAAAAAAAAAAAAACCTAGGGAGAGCTAGAACAGTGACCTGCTTTCACCGACCCAAGTCCCAGGTCGCCTCTTGTGGCTAGCTTATTTAGATCTGATCTCATTTAAAAGTGAAATGTTTCACAGTCTTGCAGAATAATAAATTATATTTCTAAGAACCTCTCACATACCATGGACATCAAAACTGACTGTTTTTAAGAGGACTTACCTCCCAGATTTCAGTGTCGGAATGTTCTTCAAGTGGGTCCATATTGCTTCGTATAGTTCCTTCAAATAGTATTGGGTCCTGCGGGATAATGCTTAGTTTGGACCTTAAATCATGGAGTCCAATCTTTGAGATGTCAACTCCATCAATGGCAATTCTCCCTCCTGTTGGTTCTACAATACGAAATAGTACTTGAAGAAGTGTGGATTTTCCACTACCAGTCCGTCCAACTATCCCAATCTTCTCCCCTCCAGGAAATTCGCATGTGATACCTTTCAATACAAATGGCAGGTGTGGTCCATATCGAACCTAATCAAATCCACATGATAACGTCAAATGCACAGTCCCATGATAAAGTCAAATTCTCAGTAGCATAAGGTTTGAAATATATCATCCAGATTGGTTTTGTTGCACACACCTCCAGGTTCTGAAGCACTATTGTGCCCCTTGATGGCCAATTGTGATTTGGCCTTGAAGAATCAATCAGCAATGGCGCTTCGCTTGGTATATTAGAATACTGCATTATCCTCTCCACGGAAATCATTTTGTTTTCTACATTACACAGATTCCATATGACCCAAGCTTGTACTACATTCAAATTCAATCCATATGTTACCGCCAAGCCAGCAAGACCTGCACACAACGAAGTAGGAGAAACTTTCTGAAAACACTGGCATACCCTCATTGCCTTACGTAACAACTAGGTGAAGATTAAGCTTTCAAGGAATAGCTCTTACTTGGATCAATTGTGCCATTTGGCAAGCTCACAAGGAATGCTAAAGCAGCGAGAAACACAAGATTGGACAGAAAATTCAGTCGAAGACAGAGCCACTCCATTGCCCCATTGTTGTGAAATGAGAGCTTTGAGTAATAATCATTCAAGCAAAGATTGGTGTTCATGAAACGAGTTTCTTGATTGAAACTTCTTATTATGGCAGCTCCTGTAAGAGACTCCGCAAAATGGTGTATGATAGGAGCCTTTCTAATGCCCACCAATCTAGCCAGCTCCCTAGCAGATGAGATGTAATAATGCTGCAGAGCAGTAACACATAAAAAGATACCATCTAATCAAATATCAAAAGAGGGCTATCCCCTTCAAAAGTAAAAAGGCTATAGATTAAAAATAAAAAACTGCAACTATGATTTGCAAAATTTGATGGAGCAGAGTTTCTCACTTGATACCAAAGGGAGATTGCAGTGACTGGTATAAGGACAATGAAAACTTGCCAAGCAACCAGAGAGATGATTGTTGCAATTCCTAAAAGTTGAATAACTGCAAACGCTAACCCTCCCAATCTGTAAGGGATGTCTGTGTCCACTGTACTCTGATCTGTCGATGCCTGTGGATAGAGAAGGGCAATTTCATTCAGCAGGAACAGTCATTTTAACATGCTACTGCTTCACATCAATTATTCTACCAATCTCGGTTACTTCCTTAAAGTGTGATCAATCTAAGAACTTAAAAATCTGTAATCTATATCAATTCTAAATTGATGCTGATGTTTATAGTTTGCATTCACAATTGCTGTTTAAATGAAGAATACAAAGGCATCACAAACAAATTAAATTTTCTTAGATTATGTTTTTCTTGTGAAACATTTTTCAAACTTGTTGAAAACAAACATGTACTGACCCGATTCAGGATGCGTCCTGTTGGGGTTGAATCAAAGAAGGACATAGGTGCATGGAAGATGCATGTAAGCATGGCTGTGAAAAGTCTCTGTGCAGTCTCAAGTGCAGCAATTGATAGAAGCAAAGACCTTACCAATACACACATGGAACTCCCTACAGCAAGTACTATGTACACAAGAATGAGAACTTTATTGCTGACTGTGGACTTCTGGTCTTGGGTTGGAGGGGTAGCCCAAGCCATCCAGCAATTGCTACCGATTTGCAGCACTTGGAACAGTATGTGTGCTGCCAATATGATAGGAACCAAGGCACCCTTATATGCGGCAGTTATGAAAGAAGAGTAGACTTGCATTTTGACCTTCCCAGTTTCTCTTTCTTCTTCCTTTACAATCTGTTCAAATCTGTTTTCATTGATTCTCGGTGCTTTGTCCTCTGTGACCTCATTTTGATATAGTTTCTTAGATTCAGAATCCAAGCCATTGCAGAATCTACTTCCGCTAAAGCCTGTTTGTGGCACTATCCTCCTAGCTGAAATCTGTGCTGCATCAATTGCATTCAAAGCCTGCTGGTGAGCACCAACGAGTGTTAAAAATCCTGTGCCACCGAGTATATCTTCATTCTTCCCAACTTGAAATATATCTCCATCTTGCATAACCTGCCAAGTTGTCCAAAATATACCTAAGACTTTATCATGATACTTGCAATTTCCTATTCAAAGTGAGTCATTTGTTCTGTAGATAGAGGTTACAAATTTGCAAGTATAGAAAGCAGGCTCACCAGTATAAGGTCAGATGCAGATAAAAATTCCACTTGATGTGTGACATATACCACTGTCTTTGATCCCAGAACTCCAAGCAGGCACTCCTGTTATATTATATGGTCAGTTAAAGAGGCATTGGACTATACATTCAAATAAAAGTTCACTTTGACAGTCTACAAATTCATTAAATCTTTCTAAATTGGAGATGGTAAGAAGCAGTACTTTAAAGAGCTGAGCCCCTGTATGTGCGTCAACAGCGCTAAAAGGGTCATCGAGAAGATAGATATCTGCATCCTGGTAGATTGCTCGAGCAAGCTGCAGCCTTTGCTTTTGTCCACCACTCAAATTGATGCCTCTTTCACCAATCTCTGTTTTATCCCCATGAGAAAACAATTCTAGGTCTTTCTTGAGAACACATGCTTCAAGTACACCTTCATACCTGGTTTTATTCATCTTGTTCCCGAATAAGATGTTATCTTCAATTTTCCCACTTTGAATCCATGGAGACTGTGGAACATAAGCTATGGTACCACTGACCTTCACAGTGCCTGATAGCTTGGGTATTTCTCCCAAAATACTTGACAACAAGCTCGATTTTCCAGAACCAACTGATCCACAGACTGCAATTTTCATTCCTTTTCTTATCTGCAAATTTATTCCCCTTAACGTTAATCTATTGGAGGTTGGATCCCATGAAAAATCTCCATCTTTGATCTCAATTGCAACGTCTACTGAGTCCCTAGGTAGATTCTCTACTGCATTGCATTGCAGCTCTTCTTCCTGAACAAAAGTAGCTATTCGGTTTAATGACACTTTACATTGAGCAATCATGGAAACCAGTTCCGGAAGATTATATATAGGTTCCTGAAGGATTTGGAAAGTTGCTAAGGCAGAAAGCACTTTACCTGTAGTCAATGGAACCCCCATTAGCAAGCAGGTACCAAATGTAATAGCAGACACGAAGGTTGGTGCTGCCCAAAAAAGAAAAGTGACTGCAGAGGAGGTATACAGATATGTTCGTAGATAGCCCTGTTCAACCCTTCTCAGCTCTTGGAGCCTACGTAGATATATGGTTTCCCAAGCTTGCAGTTTCAGTAACCTCATGCTCTTTAAAATCTCCGAGGTAGCCTTCATACGTCTATCTTTTGCCTCCATTATCTTACCCTGATATTTCTCTTGTAGTTTAGCAAAAGGTGTATTGCCAACCATGACTCCAACTGTGGCTAGAAGCCCTGCAATAGACGCCATGCCAAGATTCTTGTATAGAATTACTAATGCAAGGAGGACTTGTAGAGGGAGAAGCCAGATATCATGCATGTACCAGGCAAAAGTTCCAATGCGTTCCACATCCACACTCATATAATTTATGATTTCACCAACAGTATGCTTCTGTCTAGATCTGTTAGACAGACGCAAGCCCTTTCTGTATACAAGAGCTGTGAGGCCTGATCTAACCCGCATCCCAAGCTGCTGGGCGCCAAAATACCATTGTCTCTGGGCCAATGACTCAATCATCTTTGCACCAAAGAAAACAGAGGCCAGCACATAGCCTTCATAGGAAAAATGCTCTGTTCCTCCCAAGTACTCTACGAACAAGTTTATCAGATATGGACCTATATATGTTGCACAGCTAAATATGGCTGCAAACAAAGCATTGATTATCATTCCCTTCCAAACAGATGACAGAATGACCTTTAGCATTGATGGGTTCTGTATATTTGTCTCGACCTTTTGGCAGCACCAGTTGGTTTCAAGTACTCGATATGACTCTTGAGCAGTATCCTTGCCTGCAACATTTGGTACGTCATCAACCTCTAAAGTCTTCTTGTATCCCATGGCAAACAAGGGGTTGAGCCAATGGAATGTCATCAGGCTCCAAACATTGGCTCTGGAATATGGAGTCAACTGATTAATATAGCATATCTCACGTTGAGGATTTTGTTCCATGCTGATATGGCCATTATTAGAAACCCACTTTGGTTGTGGGGTTTTATTTAAAAGTGGCTGCTGAAGATCATGTGGGTGACAAGAAACAGGGTTCAATCTGCCTCTGAGTGCAATCCAGAACAAAAAGGTACACAGGGGAACAGGCATAAAATCCATACAGAGATTATATGGAAGAACTTTCACTTGTTTTATCAGCAAAATCACGTCCATGGACAAAAGACTACTCTGGAATAAGAAGGCTAGTATCCACCAGAGACGAAGTATTCTCGGTACCTTTTCATGGTGCATGCAGAGAGAAGCGAGAAGCCATGCAACCGCTCCTGTAATGTTAATATCTGCAACCATGGAGAAGAAATGGATTCGAACCCGGGACCAATCATGCATCAAACTCCATACTCCATTCGCAGCATAACCCATGAAAAGAAGCAGGCAGCAAGTCAAGGTTAATCGACACAAAACCCTTGACTGTATTTTTCCTCTCTCCAGGAGTTCTCTATTCATAGACTCTGGACATGCAATGTCACAGTTTCGATCCACGAAAAAAAATCTGTTCCAGATGAGTCTGAGTATGAACAAGGCAATGAAAAACAGATGAAGAATACCAGCAACAATATGTAGCTCCATAGCTTCGTTCTCAATGACTGCAATCGTGGTTGGAAATTTAGATCACTGTTATTGTTGCACTAGCTCGCAAACCTTCAAAAGCTTAGAATCATTCTGTAAAATATATACAGTAGTTTCAGATGAAATCCATCAAAATTTAAAATCATTGCGTAAAAATACAATAAAATCCCTGATGAATATAACATTGAAAGAGATATATTTCAACCATACCTGCGAGTTTTTAGGAGAATATATAGGATTGAACAAGGCTTATCCAGATCGTTATTACGTGGGTGACATGCATGAAAAATAAACATACGAGTCCATAACAATCTGGATGTTACCAAAAAAACAGGAATGCATGCTCTCAGAATTTTTGTTTAAGAGGAGAGAGTCCTAGAAACTATTATCTATCTTTGGAGGAGGTGATGTGAAAGAATATATATCCATTCGTATAAGGTCCAGTGGATTTAGTTTAAACATAATATTTCTTATATCAAATATATAAGAAGAGGAGGTGATGAACAAGAATATATATGTGATTTATCTCGGACATAACCTTCTATAAAAATTAAAAAATTATACAAATGAAGAGGAGGTGATGAATATGAGATTTATTTCTGACATAACCTTTTTTATATAAATTATATAAATGAAAAGGAGGTGATGAGCCAGAATATCTATATCTACTAATATAAGATTTTGAAATAATGTTAAGTAGGTTTATTTTGGAAATAACATTTTGTTATATATGCATATGAATTGTTTAATTAATATAAGATTTTAAAATAATGTTATGGAGATTAGTTTGGATGGTGAGTCGGTATAGGAATGATTCTCATCTTTATCTTCTCATCTAAATTTTAACTCATATCAAATACACAGATATAATTCCAAAACACAAAATATTTTACAATTTCAATCTAAATAGAATGTATATCATTTATATGTTCCCTGGGCTATTAAACTTGTAAAGAGATCAAAGTAAAATAAATTCCTCAGTAGCACACTGATCAGGGATTTGATTTAAACATGAAAAGGCCTACCAGTATTGAAAGGTGGCAGTGTCAGCTTCATCTGAATCAAAAGACCACGAGTTGCTGCTGGTGAAGCCTGCAAGTGCCGAAACTGAAAAAGAACCCAGAATTAATTAATTCTATTCTTGTATCTAAAGAAATCTGACCAAATTCTGGTTAAACAAAAGAATGAGTAAATCAGAGAACACGTTACCATAAGGATAAGAAAGCTGACATTGCTCAGGATTGGCTGTCTCTCAGAAGTGGCGGCCATGACTCATCGTTCTCAACCTTTATCACCAACCAGCAGACAAAACCTTTATCTCCATGACCTATTTGCATGATGAAGACAAAATCTATTCAGTATTGCACGGTACTCAGAGCCTCTGTGCTTCCTCCAGCACAGTGGGAACACATTCCACTACTCTTTATAGCCCATTGTCGATGCTTTAATTTTCAAAATGCAGAGTGGCGTGTGGGAATCGGACTGGGGACTGTGGCCTAAGTATGTCGACCGAGTGTCGAACACGGCCAGCTGAGCTGTGAGTTTTATGACGGGGTATTTCCAGAAAAAAGCCAAAATTAGGCCATATTCATCGACATCATGAGCATATTGCAAAAGAAAATGGCCTCATCTTGAAAACTGCGCTCGAATCACGAGGGCACCACCACAAAATCTCCTTTATATGTCAAATTAAATGGGACTGGTCAATTATCTCGCTAGTGGTTATAATTGTTCCGTGTTCCTTTCTGATCCGCTCTTCTGGAGTGGTTCAGTTTGAAGTCGTCAATTGCGTGGTCCTCTGTAACGGCGACCTTGATGCGAAATGAAGTACTTGCAATGAGGCATTAAATAACAAATGCATTGGAATATACAACTGTTGTTTTGGAGTGGCAGGCTAAGTTGGTGATGTTTTTTTTTTGCCTTTTTTTTGTCCAATAACCCTAGTGTCCACCAAAGGGGTCGGACACCTAGTCGACTCAATACGAGGGGTCTGATCTGGATGGCCTCCAGGGGAGTTGAAACCACACTTCATTGATAGAGGCCAAAGATTGGGCCCGACTTCAACTTACTAGGTTGCCCATAGGAATTAAGTTTTTTTTAAGGAAGAAAAAAGCAAGATTATATTATACTGGTTCTGTATAAACAGTAGCAGAAAGTACATATCTTGTATTTACATATATCATATTCGAGGGGAAAGCTTCTGTGCAAAAAACTCCAAAATCTTAGATAAGAAAGATAAGACTTATACAAAGACGTCTCTAGCTTCCTGCTAGGAGCATGTAACAGAGATTGAATACTATCATTTAAGACCACCCATATTCAAGAGAAATCAAAAAAGGATACAGAAAGGAGAAGGACCATAAGCATAACTTTTGAAACCAATGAAGATGATCAGAAACCCGGGATACAGAAGTCTTGTATGAAAAAAGACTCCCCATATGCCAAAACCTCCAGAGACCAGGTACCTATACCGAGGAGAAGACCCTGCTTAGACAGAGACTCCGCAACGTGATTCCGAGTCCTGTAGATGCGCTGTATAGAGCTGCCAACCATAAGGTCCCAAAAAAACATGACTCTCTCCAACCAGCCAGCAAGGTGTGGGCATCTGATGATGCATTTACCATTAACATGATCTACCATTAACTTGGAGTCCCCAAAAATAGAGATGGAATCGATGTCAAAATAGATATAGAAAGCGAGCAGACCCGCAAGGGCCATCGCCTCCGCCATGCTATTTGTCCCATTACCAGCTTTCCAAGCCAATCTGTAGTGTAGATGCTCACTTATGATTATGAAAACCCCACAACCACAAGAATTTCGTTGGGCAGCTCCTTAAAAAAAGGCCATCGGGGGCCTAAGGAGAGGCTCATGCAGCGCATTCTTGTTGGAATTTTTCATTTTTGGACTCTCTTTGGGGATAGAGCCGAGAAGGAAAGAAATGTTTTGTATAATGTACATAAGAGGCACCCTTGCATCATTAAAAATTTTATTGTTCCGCCAGCGCCAGGCACACCATAAAGCAGTCACAAAGAACGGCCTCCATGATTCTCGCTGTCTACCCCACGAGACAAAAGATAAGGTTCTTATTTATTTATTTATTTTATACAAGATAAATAAAAATATATATTTTTTTACTTTTTAATTTTATATAAATTAAAATAAAATTGGTTTATTTATGTTGGGAATTAAAAAAAGGTTTAGTTTAAAAAATATAATTGTTTATTAGAAAAGTTTTTAGTGAAAATCACATCAAAATTCATAATATCTTTATGAATTTTGATGTGATTTTCCTTAAAAGCTCTTCTCATAAACCTTTTATGGATCACAAAAACCTTAATTCAACAATATAATTGTTGAAGGGGAGATTGAGGTTTTTTTTGTTATTTAAAATGTATTTTTGAATGCATAAATAAATTTAGCACCTTGAAAAACTGGGAACACTTAGAATTTTACAAGTTAAATAGCTTAAACTTATTATCCTCAATAATCTCTACCCAAATTTAACAAAATTAATAAAAAAAATGTCAAATTAATTAAAAAAAGTTCAAAAAAAACATTTTGTTTATTGACTAAAAAAATATGGCTTCACTTAAACTAATATAAATTTATCTAAGTCCCCATTTATTAAATATTAAAAAAACAATTTCCTAAACTATAAATTCTATTTTATGTATTAATTTTCATATTTAATGATAAACAAAAAATATATATATTATTTAATAAATTTGAGTTTACAATAATTTACATCAATTTATTTTTTCACATATTACTTTTTTCCCGTGGAAAAAGTCGCAATTTCCATTAATAAAGATGAAAATTACACTCTGTATATGCATAAGCATTACTTTGATCTGGCACTACCTGTCCAACAAAAAATGAAAAGAAATTGTGCATTCCTCCTCGCAAGGAGTACATGTAATTCAAAAACACTTATAACTTAAAAGTTTTCGTCCTCTTCTCAGAGGGATAAAGAGTAACTGATGACTATTTACAAATATAACAAAAAGATAACAAAAATATAACGTTTATCATCAAAAACTGAGTTAAAACTGTTTCATTTCCGTGTTGTTGTTATAGTGCTTCAGGGTCTACAAATGGCCTGTGTAATGCTGGTACACGACCCCATCCAAATCTTTGCAGATCATCCAAGAGTTGTTGTCCCTGATTGCTGCTTCTTTGGATAGGAAGGAAGCAGAGGTGTTCTGCTCCCTGTAAATGTGATGACAAGTGAATGAGTAAAAAGCAAAACAAGTCTATGAATCTCATCTAGTATATGCCTCAAAGTGTAAGAAGAACATGTATATTTTTTGTTGATCCAGTTTAATACCAGTTTTGAGTCACCATAAAGCTGCAGGTTTGAGCATTGTTTTTGTAAAGCAAAAAGGATAATGTTTTTTGCAGTACTTAGCTCGGCATAGTTGTTGGTTCCCCGGCCTAATCCTATTTGAATTTTGAAAGAATGGGTTTTGGATAAGTATAGAATCGCTCCCCCGCCATAGCCTGTCTCCTGTGCTGAACCATCGAAAAAAGTCCATGGGATTGATTTGTTGATGACCTCTGTCTCAACATTTCTTGACTGGTTTTTTGGGACTCTTCGGGGATCATGTGATAATCTGCCATGATTCTGTTATGTATGGAGGGCCAATGTGGAAACTTCTACTTGAAAATAATCTCATTCCTAGCTATTCAAATCACCCAGTTGATTAGCAGAGGTAGGTTCCTTTCCTTCCCAGATGTATCCCTCCACCACGTTGTCCACACCTCCTTTACTGCTGTCCCATGCCATCTGGGCCTAATGGAGAGTGTTGTCAGGATACCATTCCAAAGATCCTGTGCCAAAAAACACCCCAGGAAGAGGTGTTTTGTGTCCTCGTTGCTGCTTCTGCAGAGGTGGCACCAAAATGGTCGAGCAAAAGATCACTTCATGAGATTTGCCCCTGTAGGGACCTTGTTATTTAAGATGGACCATAGGAGCAGCTTTGAGTTTCCAAAGAAGGTTCCATCTTATCTCAAAGTCTGGTGGCTTGAATGGTTCCATTAGGACCAAGTATCCAATCTTAAGTGCATAGTAGCCATGTTTTGCAAAAGCCCATATGAGCTCATCTTCCCCTTCCGTGATCCTGATATGGGCCTCCGTTAGCGCTGTAATGTAGAGGCTCCAAACTTGCTGCCACTGAATGGGAATATTTAGGACTGCTCCCGATTTCCAAGCCTGTTGTGCTAATGTGGATCACTCATTGTCTGCAATTTGACTGAGATGAGAAATCCCTTGTTCTACTAAATGGAGTCTCAGGTCCTCAGGGAGTTTGTGAGCGTTGCCACATGCCACCCATGGGTCCACTCCCAGATGCATATTTGAGCCCGAGCGAATTCTCCAAGTCAAACTATTCCTTATCAGGTCCTTTGCTTTGATTACTACTTTCTAGATGTTGGAAATGTTCCATATGTTCGATGATCTTGTCAAATCCAGTCCAGAGGGTTTAAGGGGGTTACATATTTTGAAATTACATCCTTTGTCCAAAGGTTGTTGTTGTTGAGGAGCTGCCAGCCCAGTTTTGCCACTAGCGCTTTTGAGAAAAAATCCAGTCGCTTAATCCCCCCAACCCCCCCACCGTTTAGGCAGCGCCAGAGTCTCCCATCTTGTCCAAGCAAAGATTCTGCCTATCTAGTTCTCCTTCCACAAAAATCTGCAACAAATTTTCTGAAGCCTATCCAGGATGCCTCTGGGGATCCATGCTAGGGTCATCCAATAAACAGGGGTTGCTTCTAAAACCACTTTGATTAGAATTAGTCTACCGGTTCTGGATAAATATTTATGGTACCATATGTTCAAGCACTTTTCCACCTTTGTGATAAGCTAGATCCAGTCTGCAATTTTGTAGCCAAATGGCTTCAGACGGTATCCCAGATATCTCAGGCCTTATTCAAATGGAAAGGTGACAAAGGGGAATCTCCTGAGCACGAACAACATCTCGTTTTGTGCATAGCCGAGCATAGACAAGGTTGATTTAGATTCATTTAAAACCATTCCAATGGCCTTTTGAAAGACCCCCATGACTTGGTGGAGAGTTGTGAGGTCACTCAGACTGCCATTGAGAAAGATGAGGACATCGTCCACAAAAAATAGATGAGTCAAAGAAAGGGAATTAGTAACTTTGATACCCTTTAAGCGCCATTCCTATGTTCTTCATGGATAAATCTGCTGAGGCCCTCCATGACCAAGAGGAACAAAAGCAGAGACAGGGGACATCCTTGTCTGACCCTTTTTGCATGAAAAAGAGGGGAGTCCGAGCCGTTTATTAACACACATAAGGGAACATCAGTTATGCAGCTCATGATCCATTTGATAAAAGAAAAGGGGAAGCCAATATGAGTGAGGAGCAGGTGGAGGTAGAGCCAATTTACTCTGTCAAAAGCTTTAGAGAGGTCAATCTTTAGGATCATGCCTTTCATTTTCCGGTACTGGATAGAATGGAGGAGTTCCTGAGCCGTCCTTATGGCCTCATGGATTTGTCTATTGTGCAAGAAGGCAAATTTCTCTTGGGAGATGTGGAGCAAGAGGATAGGCTTTAAGCGATTTGCAATGATTTTGGCTATAATTTTGTAAATGTAGTTGTAGAGGGATATGGGTCTGAAGCCATCAAAAGAGGAGGGTTTGTCAGATTTTGGTATGAGTGCGATGAAGGTGGCTTTTAAGCTGCCCAAGATCCTTCCTCTCTTTATGCTTTGCTCAATGATTTGTAGGAGGTCCACCCTCAGTACCTCAAAAAAGGTCACATAGAATTCTACGGTCCAGCCCAGGGCTCTTTTCTTTGTTTAACAATTTTAAAGTATCTTCCAGCTCTCTCATAGATACTTCTCCCTCTAGCTCTTGTTCCATCTCCTGCTCAACAAACCTCGGGAAAAGTTGCACGGTTTTCATCACTTCGGCCAGGGAGGGTGCCTTATAAATACTATGGAGGTGTGAGAAGGCTAAAAATCCAACTCTTTGAAGGATTTAATTGACCTACCCTTGAATCCTTAAGTTCCCAGATAGTGTTTATGGCCTTTCTACCATGCGCATGTTTATGGAAGAATTTAGTATTATCACCCCCCTCCTTCAGCCAGATAGCCCTACTACGGAGCCTCCAATTCGCTTCTCTGTTTGTTAGAACCTGGGTTCTCTTTTGAAGTGAAGCAGCATAGGAGTCTTTTTGTTCTTGGGTCCTCAAGACACCTCCTGTGTCCTTCCCAAACGAAAGTATGGCCCTCTTCGCCTCCTGGAGGGTTAAGTCATCCGCCTCCTTTTTCTTCCTAGCCCAAGACTTAGATAGGCTCTTCAGTTCCTTCATATTGAGGAGGAAGTTCTGAGTTATGTCCTCCGATGCACTAGGAGGGTGTGCCTTCTAGAAATCCGTCACAAGCTTGTTATATTCCAGATCTTGCAGCCCAATAGAATTGAACTTATAAGAGGCTTTTGGCTTGCTAATGACATCCTGAATCTCAAGGTATATAGGCCGGTGGTCTGACAACCCACCCGAGCTTACCCATCGTCTAATACATTGTCCTCCATTGATTAGGCCTTCTTTAGTGAGAAAGCGATCAAGTCTTCTAGCCAAACTTGCTTCCCCCACCCTGTTATTCCTCCAGGTAGGCTACTTCTTTGCTGAATGGAAGTCCATGAAATTGTGGGTCTCCAAGAGGTTCTCAAAAAGACCTGTCATAGCATCCACCTGGGCATGATTGCCCCAGGATTCTGAGTATCCCAGAGAGAAATTGAGATCTCCCCCTATGATAACATTATCTTGGAGTAGTAGAGACGAGTTGAGGAGAGGTCTCCAAAAAGCCATCCTGTCTTGATAGAGTCCATACATGTTGAGAATCTGAAATTCCGATTCTAGGGTTGGGGAGTATATGTCTGCACCCAGAAAGCATCGGCCTCCCCATACACTCAAAATTTTAATAGATCTATTACAGATGCCAAGATTTACACCCCATGATCTACCTGAGGCATCGAGAGAGTAAAAAGACCATCTAGGGAGCCAAGAAGAAAGAAGGGAGGATACAACAGAAGCAGAGCCAAGGGTTTCTTGAAGGAAAATGATGTCAACTTGCTCAGAGGCAAATAAGTGCTTGAGGGCTAGTTTCTTGTCCGGGCTAGCCATCCCACGACAATTAAATGAGAGGATCTTCATGGGGAGGGGCTTGCTCTGCTCTAAGGGCCCAGTTTAAAGTCTTCTGCTTGCTAGAGGCAACCTCCTCCCTAGCCTGATGCATGGCTTTAGAGAGGTGGGAGGGTCGCCCTCTAGACTTGGGAG